>PVJA010012662.1:0-26664 GCA_004027025.1 Myocastor coypus | reverse complement strand
TTTTGATAGGTATTGCATTAAATGTGTATAACAATTTAGGAAGTATGGCCATCTTCACAATGTTGGTTGTTCCTATCCAGGAGCAGGAAACATCTTTCCATTTTCTGAAACCCTATAGGATCTCTTTTTTCAGAGTACTGTAGTTGTCACTGAAAAGGTCTTTTACTTCTTTAGTTAGGTAATTCCTATATATTTCATTTTCTTCGGTGCTATCATAAAAGGTATTGTTTCTTTAATTTCTCTCTCAGTGTGTTTGTTGCCTATGTAAAGGAATGATATTGACATTTGTGTGTTCACTTTGTATCCTGCTACACTACTGAATTTGTGTGTTAATTCTAGTAGCTTCATGGTGGAGTGTTTTGAGTCCTCAAAGTAGATTATCATGTCATCTGCAAATAGTGATAATTTAACTTCTTCTTTACCTATTATTATTATTCCTTTTATTTCTCTCTCTTGTCTAATGGCTGTAGCTAATGATTCCAGAACTATATTGAATAGGAGTGCTCATAGGGGACATTCTTGCCTTGTACCAGATTTGAGAGTAAAAGGCTTCAGTTTTTCCCCATTTAGAATTATATTAGCTGTTGGATTATCATAGATGGCCTTTATCAGATTGAGGTAGAGGCCCTCTATTCTAGTTTTCTGTAGGACTCTGAACATGAAGGAGTGTTGGATTTTGTCAAAAGCCTTTTCTTCATCAATTGAGATGATTATGTGATTTTTTGATTTGGCTCTATTGATATAGTGTATCACATTTATAAATTTCCGTATATTGAACCACCCTTGCATTGTTCAGATGAATCCTACCTGGTCATGGTGTATAATCTTCTTGATGATTTGCTGCATCCTATTGGCAAGGATTTTATTGAGGATTTTTGCATCCATGTTCATGAGAGAAATTGCTCTTCTTGACTTCATGGTTTGTGAAGAGCAATCTGCCATTATTCTGATGGGTTTTCCTTTCAATGTGATGTTTCTTTTTCCTAGTGGCTTTTAGTATATTACTCTTCTGTTCGATTTCTGGGATCTTCATTATTATATATGTGAGTGTGTTTTTAGTCGGGTTGGTTTATTTGGAGTCTATATACTTCAGTTACTGAATGTCAGATTGTTTTCTCATATTTGGAAAGTTTTCTGCTATTACTTCTGCCAATTTTCGTTTTATATCCGTTGTATTGACTCCTTCTTTCTGGTTGATTCCTATTAATCTCATGTTGTTCATTTATGTGTCATCTTGCAGATATTGAATTACTCTTTCCTGAATCCTAGCTGTTTTTAAAAGATTCTTTCAGGCCTTTTCACTAGCTGTGACTGTGTCTTCAAGATCTGAAACTCTATCCTCACGTTCGTTTATACACTTTTGTCAGCTTGTGATTGACATTTTATTTTCTTGTATATCTCTTTGAAACTGTTTCATGTGATCTATTTCTTTCCTATATTGCTCAATCAGAGAATCCGTCATTTTTCTATGCTCTAATTTTTTATCAATGTCTTCTTTAGTAGTGTTTAAGTTTTTCATTTTAGTTAGCCTTTCTTTCTCTACTTCAGGGATTATTTCTGGACTGATCTCCTCTCTACCTTTCTGTAGTTGTTCCCTTACTTTAGTTGTTATTACATTAGAGATGTCTTTTTTTACTTCAGAGGTTATTTCTGCTCTGACTTCCTCTATACGTTTCTGCAGTCCTTTTTTCTATTTCAGATTCTATTGATTTATGCATTTCTGTTTTTATTTCAGATGTTATCTTTGATGTAAGTTCCTCTATACATTTCTGCACTTGCCTATCTACCTCAGATGTTACCAATTCAGAGATTTCGGCTGCCTGATTCCCATTTTCTACAATGGTACCATCTCCTGTATTTATTCTAGGTGGACTCAGGACCTGAGATTGCATCTTGCTCCTTCTTTTTGTCATTTTGTATGAGCTGTACACTTTGGTGAAGTTATATTGTTAGCACCTATCAAAATTTGGTTCTGGATCCAATAGTCTTGATCCCTTCCAGATGTACCTGGCTGGGTCTGGCTGCTGTGCTCAACTTCTTCCTGTTGTAACTGGGTGCAGGCTGGGATTGTCAATGTGAGGGGACAGGGGCAGGGTTCCAGTGGCTGGCAGCGCTGAGACAAGCCATGGAGACGTCCTGCCTGGGTGCAGGCCCCGGCCTGTCAGCTGAGGAAGGTGAGGGACTGGTTCCAGTGCTGGTGACGCAAATATTTCCTGGGTCAGTGTTGGCAGGCATGGGCCAGGTTCAGTGGCTGGCATGCAGAAGCGCATGCCAACAGAGTTGGAGAGGTCCCAGGTGTAGGCCCAGGCTGGTCAGCATTTGGGTTGGTCAGCGTTCGCGGATGGGGCTGGGTTCTGGTTGTCATCTCCATTAATACCAAAAAACCTTCAACAAAATTTTAAGCTTATTTTTGAGATCTGCCTTTTATGGAATAAATTGTCACCTGTATTTTTATGTTAAAGTCCTAATCCATAGGAACTCATAATGTGATGGAGAAAGTGTATGAAGAGGAGAGGTCTGTTTATCTAGAGTTCCAGAGATCTGAAGAGGTTTCCTCTGAAATCTTCATACCCTGGTAATCACATGGAGTAAGGAAATTTCCTGAGGCCAGAGACAAAACCACTAGAAAGGAGCAGACAAAAGTAGTCCTCAGAGATCACACTCTATTGAGAATAGTTGCCTTCAACAACCAGGATAGAGAAATCCTTGAAATAAATGGGAAATCTGATAAAATATGAACCTATAATGACAGAAAGTCAATGCTTCCCTCAGGATGAGAGGCAGAAAAGAAAGAAATAGAGTACAAATGGCTTTAAGGAAACTTTTGGAGATAATCCGCTTCTTATACATAGTATATATCAAAGTTAAACTATGTATTTTTAAATGCATATGTGCATTATTATTTGTCAATTATAGTCAAACTAGGTTCTTTCTAAAGATTTTAAAAGTAAGAAAAGAAACTAAAACCTTAATATAAAAATGAAAATGACCACTTCTTTAAAAAATAAATAATATACACAAAACATGAAAAGATGCATAATTCTACATGCCACTATATGTGAAATAATGATGTCTCTTGAAACTTTTGAGATTGATAAAAATTGGGGACACTTTCAGTACACATAATTGATGAAGCTATGTAGAAACACAAACTTTCTAGGTGGTATTGCAAGAAGATAGTGACCATTGGGAGGGGATTGGCCATACGCATTCATGCTTTGTTCCATCCTTTTAATTTTTTTTATTTTTTGAAGAGAGTACAAAATAGTATTAAAATAGCAAAATTACAAGTGATACAGAAGTCAAGAAGAAAAAAAGGAGAAATGATTGAAAGAAGGAAACAAAACAAATTAAGCATTATCTGCTCCTTTCCATAGGACAGCAGAAATCCACAGTTCAGTTGTCCAATGTTCCATCGTTTTCACTACTGGAAGTTTACCCTAAAGACATACCTCCCCAAAAAAACAAAATGTTGTTCAATGTGGCCATTCTGCTTATAGTAAAGTATTAGGAATAGCCCATAAGTCCATGTATAGCAGCCTGGTTGAATAAACTGAACATCTATGTCATACAACTATTATGTAGAGTATTAATAAAATTGAATTTTAATAAAAACAAATGAACCTAACAATATATTAATTTGATAACATTATACACCTAAATATAAAATGAAAGCATCTATATATACTAACCTGCCTATACCAGTAGGGTGAATTATTCTAAAACCAAAAGAATTACAAACAAATATGGAACTTAACTCAGAAGATCTAGCTTTTTCAGTGGCCTTAGTATTATAATTAAAATCTTAATTTACATGAAATGTAGAAGAGAGAAAGTGACTGAGCATATTAATATTTTTAGAAACTGAGCTTCTAACTGTGGGAGATACAAATATAGATTAGAGGAAGAACTTAGTGGCATTCTTTCAGAGTAGGAGGTATTACTATAAGCTCTTATTTTTTTTAAAAAAGAATGTATTTACTAGAGAATACATATTGCTGATGCCAAATACTTCAGAGTCTGAAGCTGGATGTAGTAGTGCATGCCTACAATCCAAGCACTACAGAAACTGATGCCAGCCTGGGCTAGATAGCAAGTGTAAGGACAACCTGAAGTACATAGTGAGATTCTGTCTCAAAAGACAAAAAACAAATAATCTGTAGTGTGTAAGATTTTATCCTACATGCAACTTTATAGGCTAGCCTGCCAGTTTCATGAATTCTGGCAGAACACAAGGGACTCCTGGGTCAACATCAAAAGACTTTGGTACTCATAGAAACTGCAGTTGCCAGAGCACTGACATTTGTACCCAGTCTCCCTACTCAATCCTGACAGAGCAATGTAAAAACAACCAGATGACATCTACACATCATGGCATAGTGGTTATGTTATAGCGGAGCCCCCCCCCCTTGAATTTAGGAAATCTCCACTTCATAAAATGGGAAGTCTGTCTGACACGTGCTTAAGAGATAAAAAGGCAGATTATCTTTCTTATAAGAATGGTAAACAAGCCTGTGTTTTGCTCGGGAGAAAAGAAACATCTCTGTCTTCAGGGCTTGTTCACCACACACATGCCTTTGGAAAAACGACCACTATGAAGGGCACTTATTGCTTCACTTAAAAGATGACAAGAGATGTGCAAGATGTACATGAGAGATCCATCCAGAACTGCAGCCCCTTGAATTCTTTTTATTTTTATTTGTATTTTTTATTATGGCTGGCTCAGCCATCCTGGGGGTGGGGCTAACACCGCACGTGGTGCTGGGGATCAAACCACAGTCCCTGCAGTTGCCTAAGCTTTCCCAAGCAGGCACTTTAGACTTCTGAACCATCTCATCAGCCCTAGAATTCTTGATAAATAGTTGATTATGAATTTGGCAGAAGGAAAGTTTAAAGATTTGTAGTATCTTATTGTGTCAGAAAGCTAGGAAATTTTGGGAAAAAAAAAAAAAGGTGATGGACTAACACAGAGGAATACAGAAGTCAAAGCAAATAGAGCATCAAAAACAGGGCCTTCCAGATAGCCCAGTGGATTAAAATTAGGTAGACACAGGGACCAGGGTCTGATCCTTGGCCTGCCATGCTAGTCCTGCCTCCAGGGCATTCTGAGATAGCAATTGAGACTGGGCATGGTGACTCACACCTGTAATCCTAGCTCTAGGGAGGCTGAAAACAGGAGGATTCACTATGAATCCAATCCATGTAGTGAGACCCCGAAGACCCTGGCTAAATACATGTTAAAGAGAACAATTATGAAATTGATTATAACATATTAAATACAGAAAGAATCCATAAGGCCAGAATGATCCTTTTAAAAAGTAAAAGTAGGTTACCTTTATTGAAAAATGCCAGCTAATAAGTGCAGAAGCAATAAAAGAATGAGAGAATAGGTAGGAATCACAAATGATTGCCAAAATTATTGGTTAAAATCTTGCTAAGGAAAACAGCTTCAAAGTACCAGTCTAAAAATTCCTTACTGAGTTTAAATGAAAAGACATTTTATGGTGGGGAGATCTTATAGCTTAACCAAGTGATGATATTTAACACCACAAATTAATGTTAATGAGGCAAATTAATGCTATATACCTCCTAAAACAACTATATGGAAGGCAATATCACTTCTGCCGTATTCATGTCAAAAATTTCTTAACTTCAAAATAGTGAAATGAGAAAACTATAAGATAAATATAAACTGAATCATTTTGCATAACATCTGGCCTACACTCTTCATAAATATCACTGCCAAAACCAAAAGAAAAAACTAATAAAATGTGTAAGATGAAAGACACATGACAGGATATTCACAAATGATGGTTGGTTCAAGATTTTTTAATCGTTAATTTTTTTGAAAATTTGAAAACAGATGCCATTTGTTGATTCAACTGAAAACCAGTGGGATCAAAACAACAGTATTAAGAAAGGAGGGGAAAATACATATGGATTATATATATAGGATAGCTTAGATAACTGTATTGCTGATTTTTGCTGGTCTATAGAAAGGAGCAGTTAATGCTTAAATATTTTTTCTCCTTTTTAAATTTTAATAATTTTTGAACAGCTTTGCATGTTTATATCTGGTAATCTAAACAACCTATTGAAGACAACAATATGCAATATAACAATCATTACTAAATTCCTATGATTTTGCTTAGTGAAGTTTTATATCATTTCTAATGGTTTTTGTTGTTATTCATTTGTTTATTTTTATTAAAGGGCTTTTGCAACAGAGTTGGGCATCATAGCTGTCCCTAGGGACTGTTTTAACTGTAAGTGGCATTGTTCTTTTTTAGGCACAGTCCAGCCAGCTGCTGTGTAGACCCATCCTGCAAAACTTGACTTTTATTTTTTTTCTTTTATTTATTTATGTTATGACCAGCTCAGCCTGCCCTGAGGGTGGGGCTGCTGCAGCATGTGGTGCCAGGGATTGAACCATGGCCCCTGCCATTGCCTAAGCTTGCCTAAGCAGGTACTTTATACCACTAAGCTATCTTGCCGGCCCTCTAATGTGTTTTTTTTGTTTTTTGTTTTTTTTTTACTATTTTTTATTCTCTTTAAAAAATTAAAAATTAAGACAATAGTATTATAGCTCAATAAGAAAATGTCCCTTTTCTTCAGAAACTCATGTTGAAATATTAGGGAAAAAATCAACCTGGTTATTATGCTGCTTGCCTTCAAATGACTGGAGAAAGTATGGATACAGAAATTTTTGACTAATTAATTTTAGGTGAAAGTTATTTGAGCTTCCATTCTATTATTCTTTCAACTTTTTTAGGCTTGTGATTTTTCAAAGTAAAATGTGAAGAAAAAACTAATAAATTATATTTCCTATCTTTCCAAACTATAATTACGAACTTCAGATCTTCATCTTTAATATCACTTATTTCCCCCTTGGAAACACTTGCTGGTTTCCTTATGTCTTAATTACTCTTCTCTCGTTGCGGGGACAAATACCTGACACCCAAAATGAAGGAAGGAAAGGTTTATTTAGTTTATAGTTCTTGGAGGTTTCAGTCCATATTAAGTTGGCCCAAGGCTGAGTGGAACAGGGCAGAGAGCATCGAGTTCATGTGGTGGAACAGCAACAATCGCAACAGAGGCAACTGACCAACTAGGGAAGCAGAGAGCAACAGAGAAAGAGTGTGTTTCTCTGTCTCTCTTATAATACATTCAGGCTACTGCCCCAGGCTGGGGAAGGTATAGATACCCATAATCCTAGCAGTATTAAGATTCATAATTGCAGCAGTACTGAGACACATATTCTCAGTGAATCACAAGATAGTCTCAAACTCTAGAAGTCTGCATTAGAAGCAATACACATCTAAAAGACCAGAATGACAGGCATTCCAAGCATAGTTTTAGTGTTGCACATTGCTACCATCAGTGTGAAAAACTTTTCAAAGGTTCTTAGGACCAATACCTGATTTATCCTGTGTACATAAGTGTATGGTTTTGTTCCTGCTATGTTCCTCTGCCCCATGATTGCATGAGATTTTGGGGAGACCACTAGACACAAACCATAACACCTTGTCATTTTATTATAAGTATTAACCAAAACTATACATGGAATTCTGCTATGTAAGCACTATGATTTCACCTGGGATAGATAATACCCTTTATTTTATGCCCCAAATGAATAACTGTTTAAAATCTTGAATTCGTAGACTATACATATTTTTTGACTATACATATTTTAATTGTCTCCTAGGTCCTTTGCCTGATTTCTAACCAATATATACAGACAAAATTTTTATTAGTATACTATATGTTTTTGATATACATACATATTTGGTGATAAATATATTCATCATTAGATATTGGCACATACAGCATATATATCGCATCATAATCCTTTAAAATTTTTCTTCTATAGCTCATTGCTAAAATTAATATCATTATGCTTACTTGATAGTCATAGAACAGTAGCTTAGTGACAATATTTTCAAAGACATGGCTGCCTATCTTTGCTTTCTGCCACCTATGAATTATTAACCCCATTCAGCCCTGTCTTTACTTTTAGAGGGACCTGCTGATTCAATTCTCTTCCCAGAACTTTTTGTTTTATGTCTCTAAGATTACTCTTTACCACTTTACATGTCTAAATGTCTAACTCTTTTTCCAATTGTAACACTGATGGAAAATTACTAGAAGCTGCTCAGTCTCCAATCTTATTGATAAGCTTATGGCAAAGTAAATAAAAGAGACAATGCAGTATAGTTTGTGGAGGTCCAGGAAAATCAGAACTCTCTTGGAGCTAAGAAAAAGACTTCTCTGAAATTGTCAGTACTTATTGAGTCCTTAACACATCAGGATGGTTCAGAAAAGTGGAGGGTACAACTGAGGTCAAAGACATGCAAAAATGAGTAAGGCCTTGAGAAGTTAGAACAAAGACATTCCAGGCAGTAAATCTTTACTTAATAAAAGAACTGTTTGATCTCTAAGGTTGACAGTTCACTGTACAAGAATGGAGAGCCACAACAGGTAATTTCATGAACAGATTTGTTCACTTAAATTATTTCTATTGTTTTTGTGTTCTTCCCCAAATAAATATATGAGCCAGCTTTAATAATTTGTGCCACCTTTCCCACATAGCATTTGCTTAAAATTCTAAAATTTCACTTAGTTTACTGTAGTTATTACTAAGTGGTGTTCATGTTCCATTGAATTAAACCAGCTGTTGCTGAGTGCGGGAGGCCCACCTGAGACTTGTTACCAATGGCATAAGAGGCAGAACTAGCAGCATAAGAGGCAGAACTAAAGAAGCTATTAAGAGGCTGTTAGAGAATATATTTGGAGAAGCTGTTGGAAGCTGCTGGTTCTCTTGGGCTATTCTACTGGAGGACCTTGTTATGATGGCTTTCCTACTGAACTTGGATGTTTTAGTCAAGGAGGAGCTCAGAACCTTGTTGTCACTGAGAATGGTAACAGTTCATTTTGGGGGAGCTCTAGTCCTCACCTTAAGCAACACTTCCTGGCTCCAGAGGGGAGGATGGTACACTGCTCAGCTTCCTGGAGAAGTTTGTGACATTGGTTTTCCTCATAAAAATTCAGCTTTCCTCATTGTTGGAAGAGCTCTGGACCGCATAGTTGCTGAGGATGGCTGTGGTAATTTTGGGGGAGCTCTGGTTCTTACCTTTAACATTGCATCCTGGCTCCAGTTCAGATTCCCCAGCCTGCTAGCACACATCCTTTTCTTTTTAGCTTCCACCACCGACCTTCCCAGTGCAGATCCATGAAATAGTCCTATATGAGACAATATTGTGGGCTTGTTAAAGGCATTGCTATGGGCTGTAGGTTTTCAGATGGACTGTGCAGGATATTATTATCCAGACACTCAGTTGTGTCTTTGTGTATGGACAGATTTCCTGCGCCCTTTGTATAATATTCTTTGGGTGATTCATTATAAAATAATCTTATAGAATGTGTCCTGTATCTTATTGTTCTCTTTGCAAAAACCTCAAACCATAACATTTGCTAAAGGACAGAACACTGACTTTCTCCTTATCCTGACTTTCTGCCTTATTTTCTTTCAGTTTTCCTCAATTTCTTCAATTTTCAGTTACATGAACACATTGTTCTTTTCTTTATCATCTTAGTGTAATATTAATTATATTTGGACCTCAACAGAATAAAAGGCATTTAACAAAAGTGCATTGTGCTTATAGTACTTCTTGGTCTATTTCCACCTCCCATTCTGGTCCTTATGAGCACTTACGACTTACCTCACTTCATCTGTGATATCCTTAAAAAGTAGATGAGGAGTGGTACAGTTCATTGTAAACAGCTTTACAATGAAAAGATGGGAATGGCTTATACAAACACACAGAAGCCAAGAAAGTGTTCAAAATGTACTCATTTCTATTGTTCTAAGATAATCTGTTTGTATCTTTGAGCTTGAGAAGTTAGAGGTGTCATCTGGTCCTCTGTTTCACTTACATGTTCCCCATATCCTGAATAAAAAGTTACATGACATGTTGCAGAGAGAACAAAGAAGAGTTCTTCCTGTCTATCCTAAGGATTTATAATCTGAGAGTACTCAGGCCCAAACAAAACATTATCTATATGTTTATCATATATCTATATCTATTTCTCATGTAACACACACATTAAATGTTTAAAATGAAAATACCCAGGCATGGCAGAGCATCTGCAATCCCAGTTCTCATGAGGCTGAGGCAGGAGGATTGCCACAAGTTCCAGTCTACATAAGCTACATTATGAGTTTCATATCATCCTACACAATAAAAGCCTGTGTCAAAAAACAATGAAAATACCTAAATATAGACTCCTCACAAGGATACATCAATATGATATTACATGGAAGAAGTATAGATACTTCACTAAGTTCCAGTGGAAAACAGCAGGAATAGCCTAAGGTGGGGCATAGTTTGCTGCATCAGCGCTAAGAATCTAATCCTAAAAATGAGTCGGATTCCTAGCCCTATAGGAGGTTAAGGATTAAAATCCACATGCCTCTTGCGGTTTGAATGAGATAGGAACCCTGTGGCAGGGAGTTTTCGAAGTATTTCTGAAGCACAACACAGTGATATGCATTTAAGAATTTGCAACAATACATGTATGTTAAATAAATTACATACATGAGAAAAAGCAAGAAAGGGTAAATGGTTATAACTTTAAAATTGCACACATCAATGTTTGGAAGAAAATTCAGATACAGCACATTAACAGAAAGAACATTAGCAGTCTTACCAGAATTCAATCTTGAACACACTTAAGAGTCCACAAGGCATAAAATATTTCTTTACTGTCAACAATATATGGGCTGGTATGTACCCAGGGCCCTGTCTGTCCTCCCCTTACCTCCCCTTATTCCATTATGCCCCTTCCAGGTCACTCAGAACTCTGTTTTTGTGGCCAAAGTCCTTTGTGGCCTACTTTATATTCCATTTTCTACTGCAATGATGGATTTTCAAATTCTTCAGAAAGAAGCACCTCTCCAACAAACAACTATCTCCTGATAATTGATAATAGCTTTGATTTACTTTTAGGCTAAAAATGTCTCCTCCTAAATGATGCAGTATAAGGAAACAGAGAAGTCTGCTGTGCAGATGATAAAACTGAAGAAAGCTGATCTCTCCAAGTAAAGTGATACAGATCAGGTCAGGATATTTCTGTATTTATAAAATTCTAGACATCCTGTGTATGTATTGTCTGGGAGTAGGACACAATTAATCCAAGAACAATTAGTCAAATTAATTATTAAGTCAAAGTCAATTATTAAGGCACCATTCAGTGCTTCTGTTTTTCTCCCAATGCTAGGAATCAAATCCAGGGCCTCACACATGCTTTACCATTGAGTTACCCACTTGCCATTCCCAGTCCCCACTCCACACTTTCACCCACACTGCATATTGTTTCTAAGGCGAAGAGTACAAGATGGTTGGTACATGAAAGCTGCAAAGTGAGGCAATATTGGCACAGACAACTGAAGCTGCCAGAAATGCTAGAGGAGAAAGAGGTTTTGGAAACCACCAAGCATTCACTGTTGATATCTTTGCCTAGTAGTGACCCCACTTTCCCTCACTGGAAAGTCTTTCCCTATATTGGATCATTTGTTATAAAACACTGCCTGCACACATGCCCCTACCCTGCCCTTGGAGTTGGGAGACATTCCTTCCTCACCCTGTTGAGAATGTTGCATTTTGAGAGCAAACCTGGCTCCCTCTCCAGTAACTGCCCTCACTGAGGAGTCACCTTGCACAAGGTCATGACTCTTTTCTGAATTCAAAGACCTATTTCCCTTGCCTTTGCAACACTGGTCCATCTCAAGCCTGTGAGATTGGCTCTGGCCATTGTGGGCTACTACACTGTGGCTCCTCTACTCCTTTTGGCCAGTGTGTTTCATTTCCTACTAAACTTCTTATTGGAAATCTCCCTGAGTCAGCGTCACAAGGAGCCCAACTTGCAATATATATTCAGTGTAGACCCACCTTGTATAAAGACCAGTTGTCTTATTTCTAACTTCAGATCCTAGCAACATTGACTTAGAAGATCTCTGTTCCGCACAGTGGTCTTTCTGACATTGAAAGACAGTTATTGTGTGTTTTGGGGAAGGAGAAAGAGGAGTCAGACAAGAGAAAGCAAAAAGTGAGAAGAGAGTTGTGTCTTGGAAACCATGACTACATCACAGCTGCCAGGTTCAGCTGGAGATATTCCCACCCACAGGGCCAGCTGGCTGCTACTTGTTCCATAGACAGTTTGCTATCACCAACCCTGAAAACACACTGTATTAATTTTCTTTTGCTCCATTTACAAATGCCCCAAGCTTGTGTTTTGAGAGGTGAAGTGCCCATTTGTTTGCTGGCATTCAGCAAGGGCCAGTCTTGGCTTGTAGTGCTACCTATATGCACTCCAGAACAGGGACTCAAGAACACCAGGCAGGCTGTAGGACAGGGTTAAGGAAACACTCAAAACAGAAGAATTAAGCAAAAGTTTACATATTAAGAGAATGACCTCCATTATTCACCTTCTTCCCCCATCTGGCAATCAAACTGCAGAAGTTGACCCCCAAAAAACAATCCTACATTTTAAATCTATTACTGTTTACATTCAATCTGTAATCCACATAATCAGTGTTTTCTCATAGTCAAAGCACCATTTTTCAGTTTTTCCATTTCATCTCCCTCTAATGTTCTCCTTATTAGTCTGTCTGACTGGCACTTGGGTTAAGGCCAGAGCAGGAAGCCACATATGGATCATTTTTCCATGGCTGAAAAAATGTCCAGCTAACCTTCCTTTTCACCTTCCCTTTACCTTTTTGTGGACCAAAAGAATCCATGGAAATATCTAATAGCCTGAGTCAGGAGACTGTCTCCTAAGACCAATATAAAATACTGTATTAAATTAGAGGACTGTGGATATAGCTCAGCAGCACAGTGCCTGCCTGAGTTTAATTCCCCATAGGCAAGAAAAGAAAGGAAGAAAGAGGAGATGGAGAGGAGAGGAGAGGAGAGGAGAGGAGAGGAGAGGAGAGGACAGGACAGGACAGGAGAGGAGAGGACAGGAGAGAGGAGAAAAGTGAAAGCCTCAAAGAACAGGTCAACTGCCACCTCTTATTTATTCTTGTATTTCTAAGGAACAGAACTCAGCCTGGCACATAACAGGTAATCAATACGTGTTTACATGGATAGTGACACTGTATGGATTCCTCAGGCAGATTTTAAACCCCCACCAAAATCAACTGTCCAGCTCTCCCTCTTTCCCAATCATTTTCGTTTTCCGTGGAGAGTCAGCCTCAGAGTCTACTTAGAGCCTCCTCCATGCCTCTGTCGATCTTAGCCCTCAAAACTGCAGGTGGCGGATTCCTTTGCTGGGGGCGGCGCCTGGACACCGGTGTCCCACAACCGGGCTGCCCGGGTGTCCCAGACGCAGGGTCAAGAGCCGCTTCCCGCGCTAGGCGGCGAGAGAGCGCAGCGCTCGACGGCTACCGGGCGCACGGAACAGTTGGGCAGCGCAGTTGGGCAAGTGGGAGCGGAGGGGGCACCAAGTCACAGAAGGGGATAAACCTGGACCCAACGAGCTCCAGCGAGGGTGGCGCCAACTGAGCGTCCCCTCCTCCAGGGTCTCGGAGCTCACAGGTCCTGGTGTGAAGGAAGGACCAAGGCCTCTGGCATTGCTCCCTTTGCGTCCGGGTTTTTGCGCATCCGCGGTCTCGCGGGCATTTTTACCCTCGGATCCGCGGCGGCGACCGGAGCTAGGCTGGACATTGGCGAGGTGAGACCTCGCGATGGCTCGCCAGTCCTCGCTTAACTTCTGAACCCCTTCAAGCGATTCCGGAGGGGGCATGTTTCAGGTGGGCAGGGCCAGCATCCCCAAGCCTGTCCCCCGGAACCTGGAGGACCTGGACTCCGTGCAGCGAGTCCTGTTACACAGGTCAGTGTGGGCCGGGGGCTCGGGGAAGGACCACCCTCCGCGCCCCCGAGATACCGGAGAGCGGAAGGACAGCTTTTCTTGGAGGGAGTCTTGCAGAAGCTTCTGGTTTGGGGTTCTCCGTGCAGCGTTCGCTGCGAGAAGGGGCGCTGTCCTCTGGCTCCAACTCCTTTCAGAATCGTGTACTGGAGACCACCAGCTCCTGCTGCGGAGACGCCAGCCCAGTGTGGGTGGGATCATCCGTCTCCAAAAACACACTGCTTGATAAAAAAGGGAAAGCAAACCATAAAAATAAAGCTGTCTGAAATAGCTCTAGCTTTTCTCCAAGGAAAATAGCTAAAAGTTTTGTTTAGAATTTAGTTGTGAAAGGAATTGGAAGGAGCTTCTCTTTTAGAGCATCTAATCTACCCACTCCCTCCCCCACGCGTGAGTGCCTGCGCGTCCAAACACTACACAAAAGAAATTCAAGCGGTTCTCTAAGAAGGAGCAGAACCCAACTTTCGTAAACTGCTGATGTACACGTTAACTGCTAGTACCTTTGTACAACCTTAACCTTTATGCAACCTTACCCTTTATGCAAAATAGATTAACAAATATCAAAACCTATGGTAACTGTGATGAGAGTGCACAGAATAACTAAGAATCTACGTGGAGAACAAAATCTCTTTCAAGAGTGAATGGATGGAATGCCATTTAATGTAGCTTTGACTTTGGAAAGGCCTGGCCTTCGTTAACATATGATGTAAAGAAAAGAAAAAAATACTCATTTAGAAACACTGTACACTAACAGTTTCTCTCAAATACATTTGTGGTGAGGAGTAAGTGGTGCTTAGTAAATATCTCTCTGGGGGGAGTTTATGTGAGTTTTCGCATCTGTAAACGTTTCAAGTGACCCTTTTAAGACTTCGTACAAAACCATATGAGCTGTGGAAATCCTGCACCATTAGAAACATAAATAAAAGGAAAGACATTGTGCAAGGAAGAAATAGAGGTTCTTCTATTTCAGAGCTATCTTGTAAAACTTGCAGTTTTCTACAGTTGGTTTTCATTTCATTGCCCACCCCCCAGAGTTACTGCCATATCAAATAAATACTATCAAATGAGCAGCTAAAAGAATATTCTGTTAAATTGTAAAGGACAATTCCCTTATATTTGACAAAAATTACCATCCAGAAGTAACTCCAAGAAGCATTAACTAGAAACTCTTCCACAGCATGAATTTGGCAAAGCTGGAATGGAGTTTGTTTTAAATGCTTAAGACTTAGCTCTTATAGCGGGACGTGGTGGCTCACGCCTGTAATCCCAGCACTCGGGAGGCTGAGGCAGGAGGATTGGTGCGAGTTCGAGACCAGCCTGGGCTACAAAAGTGAGCTCAGGACCAGCCTCAACTGCATAGCGAGACCCTGTCTCAAAAAGACAAAAAAAAAAAAAAAAAAAAAAAAAAAAAAAAAAAAAAAAAAAAAAAAGACTTAGCTCTTATAGAATGCCTTTGTACTTTGCAAGTTTTAAATGGCAAGTGTCAAAAAAAATTCCAAGCTAATTAATGCTACAGTGTTTCAGAGCCAAAGCACAAACCTGCCTGAATGAGAAAAGAGGATGTTTAAACCCTAGTCATCAAAACTGACATGATTATTTCAGAAGTAGTAGAGCATTTCTAGAGTAAACCTGCTCAGTATTAGAATAAAAAGCTACTTTATCTGAATTACAAGTAACTGCTCTCATCTGCTTCAGGAACCAAAGGAATCTGAAACTATAAATGTGTGTGTCAGTATCATGGCTGACAGTAACTTATTTTTAACAGAATATAAAAATCTTTTGCTTTTCCAGTGCTTATTAATGATCACTATTTTCAAACATACTTGTTAAAAGTCTGATTCATCTATAGAAGTCTCTCCTTTCTAAGATAAAGCTATATTCTCACATATATACTTAATCAAATATTTCTTGTTTACATCTATAGATTTACTTGGCCATAAAGAAATTAGATAACCATTAAATAATCAAATAACCATTAAATCATATGCATCTCTTTATCATCAGCTTTATGAATTAGACTGTTGCAAAGTTTATGTATTAAAAATTAGTTTTACAAAATTTTAATATTTTTCTATCTTTTTAAGTTATCCACATAATGTTGGCAATTTCATTAAGTAGACCTCTGGTCTTAAGGATACAATCCAGAGATAAGAGAAAATAGTGGACTGGTTATTCAATTTTATCTTTACATTTTATTTAAAAGGGTATATCTCTTCAATGTTTACTTTTTATAATTGCTTGTATATTTTCCATTTCAAATATGATTTTCACAATATAAAGCATCAAATTTCTGTGCTTCCAAAAAGGGTCCTTTGGCCAAACCAAAATTGATGCAAAACTGCAAAGTTTCTCTGCATGTGGTGTTAACTTCAAAATGTCAATGCTAAAATGAGGTTTGCTCAGGAAAAAAATATTCAGCTATTCTGCTTTTTTCAGGGAAATGTTCATGTTGTCTGAGTCAGGGGAAAGCTTCAGTATTACGTTTCTTATTTACTTTTACTTAAGTAAATTAACATTGCGTCCTCTTGATTATAAGGAATATTCAAATAATCATGTTACCACTCAGTATTTTGAACACATGTTTTTAAAATACTTACGCACAAGGCTGTTGCAATCTTAACCTTTACCTTAGAGTCCTGTTTCTGTTTATAGTTGGGTGGTTTGATAGTACTTTTTAAAAAGTATCTACTTTCTTATTTTTTCTATAATATAGGAGGGAGAGATAATATCCACCCTACTGGATGATAGCATGGATTTGTGATTATATTGAAATTCCCTATAAAAATAAATTTTTGTCATATAAAGGGATTATGTTAACAACTGTCCTTGAAAGCTAAGCCAGAACATAAAAGGATGGCAATTGTTAGAGGCGGTAAGATGCTGCTAAATGACTGCCCAAGGCCTAAGCACTAATCAATAGTGTTGGTCCAGACTCAAGTGCTGACGTTTTGGACACTTAAGGTAGCAAAACTAGAGCTCAGTACCTCCCCAAAATATTTAATGACTCAAATTTCATGCTTTTGCCAAGAGAAAAAAAAAAAAGAGTCTTCAAAGTATATCAAATAGCTAAAACTTTCAAGGGTAATGTCTCATTAAGCAATATTCCTGTTATAAAGAATATGAAATATCTTTGTAAACTGTAATAGTGAAAACTAAAATAATAATCAAAAGCTTTCAAAACTATCGCATAAAGCATACACTGATCTATTTGTTAAGGTGTAAGGCATTAGAATTCAAAAGGCATCTTACTTGAATTTTTAGCAACTTTGTAAAGGGGAAGAGACTATTTTTGCTGCCTGAAATAAAGAAACTTTGTCCATATTCACATGCTCAGTTGTGCCAGAATCATGCAGTTCAGATCCTCTGCTGAGGGGGTGTGTGATGTGTACGGACTGACAAGCATGCTGATAGTCATTGTCCAGTCCTTAGAGGGTTTGGCAATTATGTCATTCTTTTCAAGGTGCTAGCAGAGCTTTTGGTACTCATTGTAAACTATAGGTTTTTTTCTAGCACTTGTTCTTTACATTTCCTACTTTCCTCTTCATCAGGAGATTTGAGCCAACAACAGTTTCTGGGGCTGTCATGTTTCTGCTTTTAGGGAGCCTACTTTCCTCCTGGCTAGAAACTACTAGTTTATAGCAATAGAACAGTTGATCAATGTTTTTATAATTTATAAATGAGGATATAAAGTAAAATGGAAGTAAATGAACTGGGTTTGGGGCTTGAGCTTTGCCTCCTGTAGTAACTTTTACACTTATATCTAGATCCTTATTTATGTTCCTTTATTATTCAAACATAGGGTATATGATCTTAAAATAGTTAAGTTACACACCTTCTAGCAAGTAATTTGTGTAGGAAAATAAGAATTTAAATCACAATCAAATTCCATAAATTTGGCATTGACTTTATACATTATGACTTTATCTTAAACTTGAAAAATTCTAATTACAAAGTTTCAATTCTAAAAAGGATAATTTACTGATCTACTAAGTTCTTTAATTGTTATTTAAAAAATAATTTTGGTTGTCAGTATTATCACATAGTTCAAGTATTTGTATTTACAGTTAAAGTGCCATTAGTTACTTGCTAACAAAGCCTTAGTAAAAGAATTTTTACCCTATAGTTTCAAGTTTGTAGTGAAGATGACCTCCTGTGACCTTGTTTTTACTTACTGCTCATTGCTAGCTAGTTTTCCTATTAGAGAAAGAGCTCTTGAACCTGCTAAGGAATCTAAATATTTAATCATGTTCTTATCTGGTGTATTTTATGTCAGAATTGTATTATTTGCCTAATTGAGATGATAATCTATGGAAATAAGGACCTCATGTCTCAGATGTCTTCAACTCAACATATTTGAGCCTTAGAAGATGGCTGACGATTTGTGCAGTTCATGATAGAAAATACCAAAGTCTAAATCTTTTAAATCTTCTTGTAATTGCTAATAATGAAACAGATATACAAAAACAATGTTTTTATAAAGGCTTGGGGAATGGCATTCTATTCTTTCTCTTTTTTCAAATTCTCTCCTGTATATCTAAGGCATTATATATTAATAAAGTTAGTACAAATATGATATACAAATTAGAAATATGATTAGCTACTACGACACTCTGAGAATTATGAATACCAAATAATTGCTATTATTTTAGTCTTTTATGAGTGATCTAGTAAGCTTACAGCTTTCTATTGGTATCTTTTGTCCATTAAACTAGTACATGAATGTTAGTCACCCAATGAAGCTGATGCAATTAAGGGACATATGTAGAGGAAGAACATTTCTTAGGTATATTTTGATGTGCCCCACCCCCCCCAGTTTGAACTTGTGAAAGGTAAAAGAAAGAGAAAAGAGAAGAGAAGAGAAGAGAAGAGAAGAGAAGAGAAGAGAAGAGAAGAGAAGAGAAGGGAAGAGAAGGGAAGAGAGAAGAGGAGAGAACTGGGTTTGGTGGCCCATGCCTGTAGTGCCACCATATTGGAAGACTGAGGCAGGAGAATCACAACTACAAGCACAGCCTGGCCAACTTGGCAACTTATTGAGACTCTCTCTCAAAATAAAAAATAGAGGGCTGGGGATGTAACTCTATGAAAGCCCTGGATTTTATGCCCATTATCACAAAAACAATGAGCCCTGGTCTCTGGCAGATTGCCATTTATTGGCAAAGATAGATTTATTCCTAATTTTAATTCAAGATAGACTACCATTAGTTACACCAAAATGTTGTGGACTGTATTATAAGGGGAAGACGGAAAGAGGAATTCTTAGAGGTAGGAGAGACATCTGGTAAGGCCTTTTGAATGGTGCTGTTTGAGTAGGCTCCTGAAGGAAGATGTAGTACTGTATTTCAAAGAAAGAATTTTGGAGAAGTACCAGTCCTATCTGAGTTAACTGTTTGAGTGAAAGATATAAAATAAGTGTTATTGACACTTTATGTACTAAGTATTGTATATGCACTAAATCAATGGAGCCCAAGAATTCCTGTAAAATATGCATCAATATCTGAAATTACAGGTTAAGAAAAAAAGTGAAGGTTAAGTTGAATTGCTCCAGACAATGGATTCTGTAGCAGGGAGAGGGCTGTCTGCCAGACTGAAATTCAGAAGCAGGGAGTAGTTCCCTTCTACCATGGAAGTGGCCCACAGAAGCACAGAACTGTATGTAAAAATATGATATCCACATGCACCAATATACATGGGAAAATTTGGGAGCAGTGTTTTCCAAGCTCACAGAATCAATGGGGACACTTATTTAAACTAGGAAATTCCGATGCTCTCTGCAAATTCTGATCCTGTTGATGTGAGACAGCCCCTCAAAGTCTGCAGGCTTAACAAGCCTAGGGTGAATCTGTCCATCAGGCAAATTGGAGGCTCTTGCTTATCTTGGTTAACACATAGTGGGGAAAATAAGGGGTCTAACTCCTAATTGTTGCTCATTCATTTGTTGCACTGGGAACAAACTTTAAAAGATAGTGTCTAGGATTTGGACTTAATGCTCTGCTCAATGAGATGCCATTGGAAGTGTATGCACACAGCATAAAATTATTAAATACTTAGAGAAAATGAAATATTGTTTGTGGGAAGAAAGATGTGATATTTGTTAAAGTTTAGAATCTTGGGGTTTATCGCTTCTCGGCCTTTTGGCTAAGATCAAGTGTAGAATGTTGAGGGTTCTTTTTCTTCCAAAAAATTGCTTTAAAAATGGAATAAGATTTCGTAAAGAGATAGCTAAAAAGAGGACAAGAAACTAGAAGATCTTCTATTAGAGGGGTTTGGAGAGGGGCAAGGAAGATAATGGGCATGAAAATAATTAAAACATGACATACATGTGTATCAGTGTACTACCGTAGTCTCATTACTCTGTACCAGTGCACCAATTAAAAAAAGAGGTGCCTAAAGCCGCTTATGGAAGACGGACTTACTCTCTGCGGCCATTGTTGCCACTACTTTTCCCTTCACTCTGCTGTCTGCTGCCACCATGAACTGCTGCCCTCTGCCATGTGTCATTCAGCCGCACAGACTGAAACCTCCAGTAACTGTGAGCTAAATAAACCTTTCCTCCTTTCATTTTGGATGTTGGGCATTTGTCCCAGCAACAAGAGATAAATAACTCAGATACGGGGTATTCCATTAGAATCGTGTATTTTTATAATAGTTATTACAATATGTTATAATTGTCCATTTACCTTTCAGTTTCAATCTGTTCAACTAGTTTAAGTTGAATTTCTAGCACCTATGCTTTAAAATTACTCTTTTTTAAAACTTGTTTTAACATAAACATTTCCTTGATTATTTTTTGAAAACATTTCTACTTAAACTCATATTAGCATTCTATAAATGAGTGATTTTTCTGGGCATAGTGGCACATGCCTGTAATTCTAGCACTGGGCCCTCAAGCACCCCCATCCATCCAACCAAGGGGTGCACTGCTAGTGAGGACAACTGGCCTCTCACCCAGGAGTGGGGAACAGGCTTCCTTCCTGTACCATCTCAACCCCTAAAACAAACTCCCACAGGGCAGAACAAGCCCAGGAGCAGCCAACAGCTGGCAACCTAGACTAGAGGTACCCACAAAAAGACACTATTGCTCAGCCTTAGGCACTTGTAAGACAACTCTAGGAGCACCGTGGAAGGCCAAGGCAGTGGCATGCTTGTGCACCGCAGGAGGCTGAGGCAGGAGGATTGGTTGAGTTCAAGACCAGCCTCAGTTACATAGTGAATTAAGCCCAGCCTGAACTACATAGCCAGATCCTGTCTCAAAAAGGAGGATAGGAGTCTGGGCATGGTGGTGTGGTGCCTGTAATCCCAGCACTCGGGAGGCAGGAAACAGGAGGATCACTATGAGTCAGAGCTGCATAGTGCAACCCTGCACCAAAAAAACAAAAAAAGGAGACACTCACTTTCTCCTGTTTTAGGCTGCTTACAGATCTTATAGCTTTTATTTATATCCCTTATTTTCTTAAAATAGATGCTCAACTTGAACTGTACTAGTTTTCTTTCCCTTTGCTCCAAGAATCTCAATATATGCCTGAAACCTTGGGTGTTAGTGTATTCTATACTAAGCAAGCATCCTTTACCCAGAAATGCTTGGGTATACAAGTATTTTGAATTTTTAAACTTTGGACTCTCTGCGTGTTGATAAATTTCTTGGGGGATGGGACACAAGTTTAAACATAAAATTCATTTAAATTCTATACACATTATACACATATCCTGAATGTAACTTAGTACCATATCTTTAGCTTGCCTACAATTTGACAGTGACTTGTTAATAAGGTGAGGTGTGGAATTTTCCACTTGGGTGTTATGTTGGTGTTCGGAAAGTACAGACTTTGGAGTGCTTTGGATTTTCAGATAAAAAATATTCTCTCTCTCTCTCTCTCTCTCTCTCTCTCTCTCTCTCTCTCTTTCTCTCTCTATATATACATATACATGTGTGTGTGTGTATATACACACATATTGCATATGTGTGCATATGTATATAGTGTATGTGCATATATAGAGAAAAAGAAATGTGTTTATGGTAATGGATATACTAATTATGTTAATTTCATCACTGCTCACTGTGCAGTACAGAATATATGTATCAAGGCTCTGGTCAGCATAGAAAAGCAGGTCAAATGTAAACTGTAAAACTAGAAAAAGTGGAGGAAAAACAGTAATTCCCTCCTTATTGTAATAACGCTGCTCCAAAGGACCAGCGTTTAAAAACGGAGCAAATGGTGAAGTTTTAACTGCCTCCATTGCTCCAACTGGGATGCTTTCCAGAAAATTGCAGTTTATTGGCTCCTTTCCGTCCTTCACCTTGTTCTTTATCGGACGCTTCCTCGTTTCCCTGGCAACCCGAGCTCGAACCAATTACAGCTAAGCTTTGCGGTCACGTGTCCTCGGCCCTTTCCCTAGCAGAGGCAACATGGCGACCTCCGTAAGCAGTAGCTGCGAGATTTGAATTTTTGTATTTGCTGCATTTCTGACTATGGCGTCTCCGGCTTTGTGTGACTCGCGTAGGAGCCCAGACGAGCTCTGTGGAGACCCCTCTTTACAAGAAGAAGACGAAGATCGTAATTCTGAAGATCGAGTCAGCGATTCGGGTTCCTACACCTCAGCGAGTAGCGACTATGAGTAAGGTTCTCGGGGAGGGACGAAAAGTCCTTATCTTCCAGGAAATACTTGTGAGCTTGGCGAGGGACTAGGGTGAAAGGTGCTAACTTAGAATTGACTATTTGAGATTCTGTAAGTGGGGTTTATTTTTACCGCGCTTCAGTTATGTAGTTGTGTATGCCAAAATGATGGTACTTCTTTGCTGCTGTAGAGGTGTGTGTGTGTGTGTGTGTGTGTGTGTGTGTGTGTGTGTGTGTGTGTGTGTGTGATGGTACTTCTTTGCTACTGTAGAGGTGTGTGTGTGTGTGTGTGTGTGTGTGTTTGTGTGTGTGTGAGATTCTGAGATGGGGAGTCCCCTCTTCTGGTATTGAACTTCTGTTGGTATTTAAGGAAATTGCCATATCATTTTAAAGGATGAAAAATGCTGGCATTAGTGCAAATTAGGACCAGAGTTAGAAAACTTTTGAGAGGGTGGAGAGTTAATGTTAACCTAGAATTCTTGAATACTTCGGAAAATGAGAAACCTAGCAGCACTACCTTAAGTTTGTCTTTCAAAAAAGTGTTTATGTTACAACTTATGTAAGTGAACTTGATTATTTGCAAATTTTCTTTGGGAAGAAGGTTTGTTGATCATGTCATTGAGGGCACTGGAATCCCAATTAAAGTGCCTTCAAACTTTGCAAATGTTTCTCTTTTTTTAGAGAAAAATAAAATAAAGTAAGACTTTCATTTTTTAAAAAAAGGATTGAAAGAAATTTACCCAAGGAAAAATTTGCAATTAGCAACATAAGGACCAAGACAGTGTTGAAAAGATATTTACGTGGTGCTGATTAATGTGACATGTACATTATAAAAATATGAACTAAAATTGCTGGATGTAATTCCTTTTACCTTTAAATAATTTTTGAATTTTGGCATGTTTAGATTTACATAGAGTTACAAAGATAGGATAGTACAGTATAGCTGGACATGGTGGCGCACGCCTGTAATCCCACCACTTGGGAGGCTGAGGCAAGAGGATCTATGTGAGTTCAAAACCAGCCTGAGCTACGAAAGTGAGCTCAAGGCCAGCCTGAACTCCATAGCGAGACCCTGTCTCAAAACAACAACAGAGAACAAAACGGCATTCCTATAAATCCTTTACCCAGTTTCCTGGTGTTATTGGCTTAAATAGCTATTGTTCATTTGTCAAAACTAAGAAACATTGGTCAGCACTATTAACTGAACCCCCAAATTTATCTAATTTCCACTGCTCTTCCATTAATGCCCTTTTTCTGTCCCAGGATTCACTTCTGTTACTTGCTTTAATAGCTGTCTTCGCGGTGAAGTTACTGTTTTTTGCTTTTCATACTCCCGTGAAAACCAGTCACTGACAGGAGGAAGGATGAAATTCCATCTCCTGGAGTGGGGGTTGTTTGCCTTTGTTAATTTCTTTATTTTGTTATAAATGAATAATGACAATAAAGATATAGGTCTTTGTTGTTTTTAATACATCTACTTCCAGTGCAACTAGAAGACTGGAACATAATCCTTGGCCTGTGTCAAACATATCTATGCTAATTAGTGATAATTTGAAATTTATCTCACCAGTAATAAATCTTCCAGAGTGGGGCATAAGGAACTAGGAATACTGAATTGTAGCGATCTTAATCAGTAGCGCTTAAATTTCAGTTTTTGTACCACCAACACCTAGCACAGCACCTGGTAAACTAAGGTTATTAAATACAGCTTTACTGCATGCCAAGGGTTAAAAGAGCACAGAAGCATGCGAGCTGTTTCTCATGAAGGTACTTCTCTACAGTTCTTTTACAGACCAGCAAGAGGAAAGGAACTGACATTTATTTGGTGCTTACTGTTCCAGGAACAACACTGTTATTTTCAGTTGATAACTCTGTGAGGAACATACTACATATTGCAGTAACAAGGAAACTGATACAGAGAGTCAGTAAGTGAATGATCAGCTCTAGGAAGGTTAAAATCATAATGGAATAGAAGCTGAACCCAGCTTTCACTGCTCAGGTCATTTTTTATCTACCCATTGCTTCCCTGTATGGGATCTCTTATGCATGTTTCCCTTTTTTTCCCTCTTCCCTTCCCTTTCTTCCCCTCTCCTCTCTCTGTTCTCCCTATCTCTCTCTCTCTCTGTGTCTTCGTCTTTTTCCCCTCCCTCCCTATTTCTCCCTCTCTGCTTCTATCTCCATCTATCTCTAAAAAAATTCTTTTTTTGGTTTTTTTTTAAGACAGTGTCTTGCTATGTAGTTCAGGCTGGCCTTGAACTTATATGTTGTCCAGGATGGCCTTGGACTCAGAGTGGTGGAATTATAAGCATGTACCATAACTTCCAACATTTCTTCTACTTCTTTTTTTGTTTGGTTTTTGTTTTGTTTTGTTTTTAATGTTTAAAATTTTATTTTAAAGAGTAAAACTAGCAGAAACAAAGAAAAAGAGTAACAAGCAAAAGTACATAGAGTAAAGCATTTCAAAACAAGAACAGAGCTGGGTGTGGTGGCACACACCTGTAATCCCAGCACTTGGGAGGCTGAGGCAGGAGGATCAGTGCGAGTTCGAGACCAGCCTGGGCTACGAAAGTGAGCTCAAGGCCAGCCTGAGCTGCATAGCGAGACCCTGTCTCAAAAAGACAGAAAAAAAAAAAAAAAAACAAAACAAAAATTTAACAGTGGTGAGTTTGGTATGTAAGATTGGTCAAATGATTAAACATTAACACTTTCAATGAATCTTATTTTTTTTCAACTCTTCCAAGTGCATTTCATATTTAAGTCACTCTTCTAAAAAGTGTTCCCATTCTGTTTTCTTAAAATGTGAGTTCAGAGCTATAAATTTCCCTCTAACAACTGCTTTCATTGCATCCCATAAATTCTGGTAGATTGTGATTGAATTTTCATTAAGTTCTAGATAGTTTAATTTCTTGTTCAATTTCATCTGTAACCCACTGGTTGCTGAGAAGGGTACTGTTTAATTTCCATGTATTTCTGAGGTTCTTGTGATTTCTTTTGTCGTTTATTTCCTGTTTCATTGCACTGTGGTCAGATAATAAACATGGTATAATTTGTTTCCTTGCATATACTTAAGCATGACCTATGTACTAATATGTGGTCAATTTTGGAAAATGTCCCATATGCAGCTCAAAAAAAATGTGTGTTCAGAAGTGGTTGGGTGGAACACTGTGTATGTCCACTAAGTCTAGTTGTTCCAAGATCTGGTTCAGTTCTGCTACTTCTTTGCTAATTTTTTGTCTGCTTGCCTATCTTTTTAGGATAAAGGGATGTTAGGTTTCCTGTTAAGATTGTAGTATTAGATACTAGATTTTTTTCCTGTTATATAAGGTTTATCTTATATAACTTGCTGCTCCCATGTTGGGTGTATACATTTATGAGTATTACTTCTTGGTCTTAAATTTTTCCCTTAACCAGAATGTAGTGGCCTTCTTTATTTCATCTGATCAAACTTGGCTTGAAGTTTAGACTAACTGCAAACAGGATTGCTACCCCTGCTTTTTTTTTTTTTTAGGTGCTAGGCCATATTGTTTTCCATCCTTTAACTTTTAGCCTATAAGTTTCTTTATGAGTTAAATGTGTTTCCTGTATATAGCATATTGTTGGATTTTACTTATCCACTTTGCCAGTCTATTTCTTTTAATTGGAGAATTGAGTCCATTGACATTGATGGTTATAATGGAAATGTATTGACTTATGGTTGACATGACTTTTATTTGCTACTGTTTACCACTTTTTCCTCCTATGTTTAGTTGGTTGCTCTATTTGGTGGGATCTTTCTGTTCTCATTTGTTGAATTCAGGTCATTTTAGTCCCTCTCTTAAAATATTTGTTAGAATATTGTGTAGCATTGGCTTTGATGTCATGAAATTCTTTAGTTGCTCCTTGTCATGGAAATAATTCACTTCTCCCTCATACTTGAAGGAGAGTTTTGCTAGGTACAATAGTCTGGGCTGAAAATTGTTTTCATGGAGGACTTGAAGCACTCTGCTCCATGCTCTTCTTGACTTCATGGTTTGTGAAGAGAAATCCGCTGTTATTCTGATGGGTTTTCCTTTAAATGTGATCTGTTTCTTTTCTCTAGCAGCTTTTAGTATATTATTCTTCAGCTGGATTTCTGGTATCTTGACTATTA
>PVJA010012661.1:31484-51531 GCA_004027025.1 Myocastor coypus | reverse complement strand
ACAGTTCGTGGAGGTTTCAGTCCATATTCGGTTGGCCCAAGGCTGAGTGGAGCAGGGCGGAGAGCATCCAGTTCATGGCGGCAGAACAGCAGCAAAATGGTGGCAGAGGCAGCCAACCAAACAGGGCAGCAGAGCAGCAGCACCAGCTCGAGCTCCAGTCTGTCTCTCTGTCTCTCTTTATATTACATTCAAGCTCTCCGCCTTAGCTCCCACCCTAGGCTACAGTCATAATCCCAGAAGTACTTCCACCCATAATCCCATCAGTACTAAAACCCACAATCCCAGGGATCATGGATCAAGTCTCAAACTCTAGAAGTCCCCACCCAATGACTCCATGAGGCTTTGGGGGGACAATTAGACATAAACCATAACAAGTAGGAAAAATGGTTTCATGGTTTCATTGCCAAAGGTGGTGGTGGTGGCGGTGGTGGCGGTGGTAGTAGTAGTAGTAGGCCTTGGACCCAAGGCCTTTGCACTAAGCCCAGCCTTCCTTTATTTTTTAATTTTGAGACAGGATCTTAATAGGTCACTGTTGCTCAGACTGGGCTCCAACTTGTGATTCTCCTGTTTCAGGCTTCCAGAGTTCTGGGATTATAGGAGTGTACCACCATACCTGGCTTATTTTGTTTCTGGTTTTTGGTTTTTTGGTGTTAGTATGGAACCCTCTGCCTCTATCAATGAGTCACACCTCGTCGTGCTGTTTGCACTGTCCTCTCTCCTGCCCTTCACCAATTTAGAAGCTTGGTCTCCATGTGTGCAGAGTGTAGGTGGTCAGTATGGCACCCACACAGATAGGGACATAAACACAAGGCCTGCTGGCCCAGAGGTCTTATTCTTTACTCCCCAGAGAAAGTAAATAAAGAATTTTTAAAAATCACTAGGGTTAACTTACTTGGACAAATAAGACATCAAAAAATCCAACACCCCTGGAATTAGCAAGAACGGAGAAGATTTTTTTTGTCAAATTTTTCTTTTTCTAAAAGAAATGAAAGTGAACTTATATGCCTCTGAATGATATTTACACTGTAATTTCCTTGTATGTTAAGGGGATCTTTCAGTCCTACCTATCACATTTGGGAGTGGACATATATATTTATTTATGATTTGTTTAGTATACCATTTATCTTTACTGAAAGGACATAGACTCGTACCCTTGACATGGATACTTTGGAGTTGTAAATAGTTATGATAAACGTGTGCTCTTCCCTAAAAGTTCACAATGTGCAATTGAAACTGGACCATGTTCTTTTTTTCATATTATATTGTCTATATCTTATGTTTGGAAAAATATTTTTTAAATTGGGCTTTGATTTTATACATTTAGAAAATTACACTGAACAGTCTTGACATGAAAATCTTTGTAAGATGGAAGGACTATGGTTTCCTTTGGATTTGGAAATAATGCTATAGTACTTTATAGTTTGGAAAATTTTTATGGGTTGGTTCTGGGTGGGTAGAAAAAGCCAAGGTCCCCTGATGAGAACTATAAGTCAAGGGCATTACAAGATGGGTATCCTTTGGAATTTTGTTCTCTCAGGTATATTTTTCTATCATTTTAAGTTTAAGAAATCAAGGCATGTGAGTTGATATGAGTCTTGATGACTCATCTTTAAGGTACAGACTGGATCCTTGACCTTTGACAGTATCATTTCAATGGAAATAAAATGGCTGAAGATTATTATTATTACTTTTTTGGCTTTAATGTGTTTGTGACACTTCTTGTAGTATTACAGACATGGAAAACTTTGTCTCACTATCTCTTCATGACACGATGGGGACAGTCTTTGGTCCTCTAAAAAGCTGGTCCTGTTTTCTTGCTTCACTCCTCTCCCCTCCTTGTGGCACAAACTTTGCTCCCACTATTATCTCTTCCCCCTACAGCCCCAGCAATCCCTCCCTTCTAAAACATTCTCTCAGCACACAAGATGCTCTCACCCTTCTTATGAGGCCATGTTGGATGTTGGTGTGTACCCACAGGATTCTTATTAACCTTAGTCACTGCCATAAAGGCGTCATCTCAAAACACAGTCACATTTTGAGGCACTGGGAATTTAGCCCTCAGCATAAGAATTCTTGGTCTTAAAGGTGGTCTCCTCTGTATGGCCTTCCCTGCCTCTCCTATTCATTGTCCTCCATTTTCTTTGTGTCACTTCTTCATTCTCATGTGGCACTGTGCTTTTACCCCCATGCATCCTCTCTATGAAAAGACTTTAAATTCATTTCACTGTGCCTTTTGTCCACACCTGCATAGCAGCTTCTCTGCAGTGTCCAGTTGTATGATTCTGTGGTTTGAAAGAACAGAGTTGGAGAGCACTGGATTTTATGGGTTGAGGGAGGTGCAGGTGGACCTGGGACTCTGTTGGCTGGGAATAAATGGTGGGATTGCTGGAAGATGTCACCAAGAGAAGTGGGAGGAAGAGCAGTAACCTCCAGAGTCTTGGCAGGAAGAATGGGAGGGCAGGAGCTGGTCTCAGGATCAGCACCTTCTGCTGATGTGACGACAGGCTTGGAGCTTGAGCCTGAATTCATTTCTCTTGCTCTAGCCCAAGGCAATATGGCTGCTTCAAAGACAAGTTGATATCATTCTTCCTCTCCTTCATTAGGACAGATAGGAGGGAAAGGAGTTTTATAAACCATATGGGAACGAATGCAGCATATCTCACTGAGACCTTGAATTTTTCTAGCAAAGCCATTAAAAATCTCTTGCTTGGCTGGGCGTGGTGGCTCACACCTGTAATCCCAGCACTCAGGAGGCTGAGGCAGGAGGATTGGTGCAAGTTCGAGACCAGCCTGGGCTACAAAAGTGAGCTCAAGGCCAGCTTTAACTGCATAATGAGACCCTGTCTCAAAAAGACAAAAAAAAAAAAAATCTCTTGCTATATTCCATTGACCCATCCTGGGTGCTACCTTAATATGGTAAACTGTTCAGATATTAGTAAACAAAAATATGTTTTAGTTAGGATGCTTTTAATGATAAGAGAAAAAAACAACAACTAGCCATAATCAAAGAGGCAATTTATTGACTCACCTACTTGACCAGGTTCCTGAGGGCCCCATCTGCCAAAGGGAGAGCTGGGCTGTCAGTAGAAGGATCCCAAGGATTCTCCCCTATGATATTTGGTGGAGATGATCCCGTTATCAGGAATCCCAGTGAGAGATCATGGATCCCAGGTGCTCAGCCTACAGGAGAGAGGTTCTTTGCTAATTTTTGTGGCTCAGTCCCCAGGAATCTGGTCTACTAAATTGCAAGTCCACACTCCAGGTCAGTCCATGCTGCAGAGAGGATGGAGGAGACATCCTGTAACCATGTGGCCTTGAAGGGTGATTAATCATGTGAGTGATCCAGTCTCAGCAGAACCACATGAATTAGAGAAAGGGAAACTTCAGCCCAAGGAAAAAGAGTGCTACTCAGATCAAGTAATATAAGCTTATAAGAGATTGTTGGGCAAAGTTCTGAATAGAACCACTATAGCCATGGTCATAAGATAGATGCGGCGTGTATGTGTCTTTAAGAGAAGATTATAGAACATTTTCTTCAAACCTACTTCTTACATAGCTCATTTTTCTTTTCATAAGTCCACTAGTTCTGAAACCTTGAACAGCCAGCTAAAAATAACTTTTGTGTGTTAGTAATTGATTATGGACATTATTTTATTTAATTACTTTCTGAATTATGGCTAGAAGTATTCTTAATTTATGGCAGAGTAGTGGCCTAAATTGGATGAGTAAAAAGCCAAAGGAAAAGTAACCAGTGACATCCGCACTGGCCTTCATGTTGGCTTAATGGTTCTCTGTAGTCACACAGAACCATGAGTGAGCAAGAAATCCTTCAGTTCTTCTGCCCTGTGAAGCAGAGGGATGAGGAATCAGCAGGAAAGAGTCATTTTTGTGGAAACCACAAGGCCACATGCTTTTGACTGTCTTTACCATTCTAGGTTGTTATATTCTTCATATTCAGCCTTCATGGCCAAGGTCTATAACCCACAACAAAACATTCTTTTCACCTGGCACCATGGCCAAGAAAGGTCACTCTCAGTCATTACAGGATAGACGTTGCTTTCTGTCCTCTCACTGTCTAAATGCTGTTGTGGTCCTGCAGCCTTTGGGAGCATCACCTTTGTCTGCATAGCTGGAGACTGGAACTCAACAATCAGATTACTTTCAGTGATGAGAACCAGCTGCACTTAAATTATATCATTAGTGTGTCTAGCAGCAGTGCTTTGAGTACTGCCTGCTCATCTCAGGTAAGAACCTGGGGTCATCATGAAGGGAAAGACCCTGGAACAGAGCAGGTCCAACTCCCCTGTTGTTCATACAGGGAAAATGAGTCATGGCTGATTTATCTGTGGGAGACCACAACACCAGAAAACAAAAAGCCATGCTACTTTCTCTATACTTGGAACTATTTTAGGTTTTGAGTGCTACACCAAGCATCTAAAATCCAACACCTAAAAAAACAAAACCTTTCTGTGTCATTTGCCCATTCTGCAGTGTATAAAGCAAGACTGAAGCATAAAACTGTCCCTGCCAGCTACTCAGAAGTTTAACTATTTTAACAAAGCAAATAGCTAAAATTGGTCCTGTAGTTCTTACTCCAGTATGACCAAATTCATGTCTGGAATTCAAATGAGAAGCAAAGCTATAAATGCCTTAGGGAGGCTTGGTGTGATTATACACTTAGCTTTCCAGTAACATATTTACTGGAAATTGCCATTTGTTTAAAGTTTACAGTGTGAGTTCAGTAACATATTTACTGGAAATTGCCATTTGTTTAAAGTTTACAGTGTGAGTTCCTGTCCATTTTAACTATTTACCCATTGCTGGAACAAAATACCCAATACAAACTAACAGGGACAGTTTTATTTTGGTTCTCAGTGTACAGCAGGTCCTGTCCATAGCTGACTGGCTCCAGGGCAGAGGAGTTGTGTCAGAGGAGAAAGAGCTGGGTGTGAGAGGCAGGAAGCAGAGATGTCAAAGCGGAGGAGGAGGCTACCCACTCTAGTCTCCACCTGTCTCTTCAACAAGGCTCTACCTCCCACCTTTCCAGGCTCCCAACATCATACCAGCTATCAGTCAGTAAGTGGTTTGATCCAACGTCACATGCCCGTGATCCAGTCACCACCTGAAACCCACCTGTGAGAACATGAGGCTGTTGATTAGATATAAACCATGACACTTGACTTATGGAACTTACTATCTGTAAAGAAAAGGGTGTCTAAACAAGGCTTTGAGAATGCTGCGGGCTGCTTATGCAGAGGAGGAACCTACCACATTTTCCAGGTATTGGAAAGGCTTTCCAGAGGAAGTAACATCAAACTAGAAGAAGATTCCTGTGGGAGAAGCGGGAGGGCTTCCTGGGAGAGAACAGCATAGGGGAAGGTGGACAGGGCAGAAACATGGTGGCCTTGGAAGGGAATAGTACCACAAGGTGTCCAAAACAGCAGGACTGAGAGATGAGACCTGCTGAAGAGACCCCATTCACAGGCAGAAGCCTAATCTCTCATGTAACCCTCTTGAGAAATGGGGCCATTTGGGCCCTGATTAGGTCCTAACAGTTTATCCCTTCAGGCATGGGATTAGGGCTCTCACATGAAGAGACAGGAACAAGCTGACTTTGCCTCAGGAGCATGCCGTAAGACGGCTGTAAAGGTGTTTGGTGGAAACAGGAAAATGCACCCTTTACAGGAACCAAACTGGCCAGCAACCATGCCTTCTGACTTCTGGGATTCAAAACTGTGAGGGAGAAAAAACAGTGCTCATTACTTAAACACCATCCATGCTATTTGTTACAGTAGCCCAAACTGACTTAGACAAGAATGGACACTTTGTTTTGTTTTAGAATTTTTTATTTTATTTGTTTATTTTTTTCTTGTTTCACAACCTTTGTTTGTTTATTCACTCATTTTTATGGCTGGCTCAGCCTTCCCCGAGGGCAGGGCTGGAGCAGCATGTGGTGCCGGGGATCAAACTGCGGTCCCTGAAGCTGCCCAAGTTTTCCCAAGCAGGCACTTTAGACCACTGAGCCATCCCCACCGGGTCCAAGAATGGACACTTTGGAGTCAGATGATGAATGGCTTTATAAGATGTGGTGAGCAGAATTTTAAATAATCCTCTGGATACCCTGCTCTCCTCCCCAGAGCTGAATATGGAGAGAAGTTGCAGCTGTGATTACATTGTGTAGCATAGTGAAAGAAAGTTAGTGGATAGAATTGATGTTGCTAATCAGTTGAGTTTGAGTTCATCAGGGGGACCTGACTTGCTGAGTCTGCATTATAAGCTCTCTAAGGGCAGAGTTTGCTCTGGCTGCCAGCAGATAAGGAGAGCAGCGAGAACCCAACAATGGATTAAGGTTCAGCGCACTCTTGTTTTGCCAGCTGTGAAGCAGGCCATGCAGCTAAGGGGGCCTGGTCTGCTGGCACCCAGAAAGCATGCTGGGACCTCCCACACACAGCTTCTAGAAGCCAAGCTGGCCAACAACCTGGCTAAGCTTGTAAGTGGATTTTACCCAGAAAAGACCAGCCCAGCCTGGCAGACACCATGATGGCCCTGGCAAAGGATCTCTGCCAGTTTTCCTGCCTATAGAATAGAGAGGTGATAAAGGTGCGTTTGTTTGTTTGTTTATGTCTTTGGTACAGGTTCTACAAAGTGTACAGGGTCTCACCACATAGATTGGACTTGGTAGTGATTCTTCTGTTTTCAGCCTCCCAAGTGCTGGGATTACAGGCACACGCCACCACACCCAGACTCATTGTGTTTTAAACTGCTAACTGGTTATGCAGCCATAGGAGGTGAACACACGGTCCAAGTTCAGGAAGACTTCTATCTTCAGAGTTAGAAGAATTAAAAGATTAAAAGCCAAATAATTGGAGAACAAAAAAAGTTTTCTTATAATTTAAAACCATGACAAAAAAAAAAGGTAAAAAAAATCTCTGTAGTGTCTAGGAGATGATTTGAAGATATCTCCACCCTATGCTATTGTAATATATTTCAGCTGGTGAGAAGGAAAGCCAGCCAAGCGTCAAGGTATTAAGCATGGAAACCACACCTACTTCTTTCTTTCTCTTTGCTCGTCACTTTGATGCATGACCACAACCAAGGGGATTTAGAAAATGTGTTTGGAGCTAGCCAGGTAGCTCAGTGGATTAGAGTGCCTATTTAGGCAGGCACAGAGACTGTAGTTTGACCCTTCTCCAGGGCACACTGAGATAGTGATTGAGACTAGGCAGGGTGGCATGTGCCTATAATCTCAGTACTTGGGAGGCTGAAAATAGGAATCTGATTTATGTAGTGAGACCCTGTAGACCTTGTACTAAATACATTAAAGAAAGGGAAAAGGTGTGTGTTTGAGGGACTATGTGTCTTATTCTCTTTTGTGCTTCTGTAACAAAATACCTGAAATTGGTAACAGAGTTTTATTTCTCATAGTTCCAGAGGCTGAAAAGCCCAAGGTCAAGGTTGATTAAGGGCAGCTGGCAAGGGCATTTCCGCTTCAACCTCAAGTAGCTGAAGTGCAAGCTAGTCCAATACTGTGATAAAGTGTATGTATTGCATGTATGAGTGTATGTACCCATGCATTTATGTATGTATTAGTGCAAAAGATCAAGTGTAGAGACTCTGAAAAAGGGACCTAATCCCATTAATGAAAGAGAAATCTCAAGTCCTAGTCATTTAGTAAAGACCCTGCCTATAATTACCATCATATCAACAACATCTGACTTTAGGAGATGGCACATTCAAACATCATACTGTTCTTGGCCCCTCAAGGTCCATGTCCTTATATACAAAGTGTATATAAGTACACTTATTCCATCCCAGTTGCTCCCAAAGTCTGAGCCCATTCCAGCACCAATTCTAAAGTCTAAATTCAAAGTTTCATCTAGATCTCATTTGTGTGAAAACCAAGGATTGACTCAACCTGACATAAATCCTCTTCCAACCATGGGCCTGTACAATTAAACAAGTTATGTTCTTCCAAAATAGAACCATAGAACCTAGCATAGGGTAGATGTTCCCATTGCAAAATCTAGAAGAGTAGGGGTAACAGTCCCAAGTCAGTCTAATACCTAACAGAACAAGCAGCATTAGATTTCAAGGCTTCTCTCCTAATTGTTATTCTTTTTTTTTTTTTTTTTTTTGTCTTTTTGAGACAGGGTCTCGCTATGCAGTTGAGGCTGGTCCTGAGCTCACTTTGTAGCCCAGGCTGGTCTCGAACTCGCACCAATCCTCCTGCCTCAGCCTCCCAAGTACTGGGATTACAGGCGTGCGCCACCACGCCCGGCTTTCTCCTAATTGTTATTCAAAGGTTCATCTAAATCTTAATCTTTAATTTCATGTCCTGCCTTACTGACACACTGTGCTGAGGTTGAGTTCCCAAGGTTCCAGAATCCACCCCAAGCAGGAATTGGGTACTATGGCTCTCATATTGATGTTGCATGCTGGTGGCTGACTCCATGAATAGGTGTCACCTTGCACCTATGGCTCCACTGAGAACTGCCCTAGAGGGACAGTCTGTGGTGGTTCTGCCCCAAGGGACCTCACCCTTCTACATCTAAGTGGAAGACAACATGCATGTACAATTTTTGTACTCTGTATGCCTATAGGATTAGCCTGAAATGCATACCACTAAGGCTTACTGCTGCATCCCCTAAAGTGGTAGAATAAGCCATACCTGGCCCACTGAATACACTTGGGCTGGCTAGTATCTGGGGAGCAGAGACTCATGGCTGGATGTCAGGATACTCCACTGACAACCAGAAAGATCCCAAATGTGTTGGGCCTTTTACCAAAACCAACACCTAGCTCCTTTTTATTTTTTTCCTTCCTTCCATCCATATGCCCATCTATCCATCTATCTCCATCCACACGCAGATTCTCACCTGCCTCCCTCACTTCCACACTGATCTTCTTAACGATTGGTCCCTTGGGCATATACTTGATTTTCTTTCCTAAACATGATTGTTTTATTCTTCATGTGGATAGGCTGAATCACTTCCAAATCTGTACATCCTGCTTTCCCCATCTATAAAATCTGCTGTTATATATTTCTCTCATCTCATGTTACTATAAAAGTAGAATTAAGCAAAGCCATGCCACAGTTTTAGTTGCTTAGAGATATCTTCTGCCAAATGTCCTAGTTCCTTGCTCTTAAATTCTGTCTTTTATAAAATCCTAGGACTCAGACATGATTTGGTCAAGTTGTATGTAACTTTATAGCAAGGGTGGCCTTTCTTCTGGTTTCTAATACTTGTTCTTCATTTCTGTCTACGAAGTGTGATTGAAATGCACAGTGAATATTGAAACTAAAAAAAAATTACATGAAAGGACACTGCCATTAATTCCTCTCAATTGGAGTTGGGGAGATAGCTCAGTAGAGCAAGTGCAAGGGCCTGAGTTCAATCTCTGGTTTCGAAGGGGGGTGGGGGACATTAATTCCTCTCAAAATTCTCCCATCCCATTTTGAATGTACCATCATGGTCTAGATCTAGAATGTTCCCCCATGTGTCTCATGTGTTCAGAGGCAGGGTTGTAGAAGGTGACTGGATCTGATCTTGGGTTCACATATTCCTTCCGTCCCAGAGTTGAGTGTGTTTCTAGGAGGTGGGGCCTGGACAGAAACAGGTAGCTGGGGCTGAGCATTTGTCTCCTTACTGGCTCTTTCTCTCTCTGCCCCTGGACACTATGGTGTTGGCCATACAGGGCCCTTTTGCTATACCATTTCTGCTATGGAGCCAGATGCTCACAAACTGAAAACATGAACCAGAGTAAACCTCTCCTCCTTCAGGTTGTGCCAGGTGTTTTATCCTGGCCCTGAGAAAGTGACTAAGACACACTTATCCTTTTGTTCTTGCCCCTGGAGGAACCAAACCTGGAAATAAAAACAACACAGTGTCCTTACCCACCTTAATCACCAGATCAGGGACATGCAGCTTCTGAATCTTCCCCAAAGTCAAAATGACTGTCAGTAAAATATTTTTAATCCATTCAGGACATCAAGGCAGCCAAGACAGTACAACTAAAGACGCTCAGGAATGGGGACTGCAAAGCTGCTGCAGAAAGGGCAAGGACAATGGAGAAAATATTCAAAGTGAGGGAAAGGACTATGCGGAGAATCCATGGCAATTTGTCTTTTAGTGTAACTATCACACCTGGTAGGAAAGTCACCCCAGTGGGAAGAGCTGGTTCCAGGAACTCTGGGTACAACATCACCAACTCTCAGTTCCAGAAAGTCTTGGTACATCCATGCTGCCAGCCTTCAGAAGAACCTGGCCTCTGAACACTCTCTATCTTCCAACCCCTCGAGCCATGGATCCCTCAGACCAGTGCCTGGCAACCCTCCCACCCCCCAGCACCTGGCAACCACCTCACCTCCAGACCTTTGTTCTCCCTCAGCTTGCCTGCTAGCTTTCCTCAGGCTCACTCCACAAGAACAAGTGAAAGGAAAGCCTCTTTGGGCATGGGAAGCCTGTCCCAGTGGTCTCTGCTCTCCCTCTGCCTCTGACATAGTAATAATATATATATATATATATATATATATATATATATATATATATATATTGCTTTTTGAGACAGGGTCTCACTGTGCAGTTCAGGCTGGCTTTGAGCTCACTTTTGTAGCCCAGGCTGGTCTCGAACTCACAACGATCCTCCTGCCTAAGCCTCCCAAGTGCTGGGATTACAGGCGTGAGCCACCACGCCCAGCAGTAATAATATTTTAAAGGATGAACATTCATCATATTTGTTGATCACATTTGGTAAGGCCTCATCGGAGTGGCTTTCCTTGTCACTCCACTTAGGTAATTTCTCAGAGGAGCAAGGTTACCCTCTGGCTGTTCTGAGTTGCCCCTTTTGCTCCATTCACAGTGATATAGGCTTTTCCTGTCAGCATCATCCCCAAACTCTTTCAGTTTCTTACCCATCCATCCATGATTGAAAAGCCTCTTGACATTTTCAGATATTTGTTCCAGCACTGCTGCACTCCTCTAGTGCAGTCTCTGTCTTTTTGCGCCACCATCGTAAAATACCACAGACTTGGTAATCCGTAAAGAACAGACATTTATTTCCCACATCCACAGTGAAGGTACTGGTATCAGGGGAGGGCCTTCTTGCTCTTCCATTGCACACTGTATGACATCACAGCAAGAGAGGGCCCTCACCAGATGCCAGAGACATTTTTTTTTTTTTTTTTTGTTTTGAGACAGGGTCTCACTGTGCAGTTCAGGCTGGCTTTGAGCTCACTTTTGTAGCCCAGGCTGGTCTCGAACTCACAACGATCCTCCTGCCTCAGCCTCCCAAGTGCTGGGATTACAGGCGTGAGCCACCTCGCCCAGCTGCCAGAGACATTTTGACCATAGACATTTAGCCTCCAGAATTGTGTGAAATAAACTCTTGTCCTTTATAAATTATCTAGTCTGTGGTTTTCTATTATAGCAGCACAATTGCACTAAATGTCTAAGTGTCTTAAAGTTGTTTATCCTATGAGAAAAGAAAGACAGATAGAGGAAACTAGCTGTCTCTACCTCAAAGGAGAGAACGGTGTTCATGATTCTCTAACTAAATGTGAAAAAAATCAATAAAATGAGGCACCTTTTGTACTCAGAGTCCTCCTGAGAAACCAGACCAGTACACATTTTTATTCAATATATATTTTAAAATATCCTTGTGTGTGTATGTGTGTTTATATACACTCAAAAATATTTGACACAATTTCTTTCAAGCATTTGGCTCATGACTGTGGGACCCTGCCAGCTCTAAGTCTACAGGCCAGGCTGACAGGATAGAAACTCTCAGGAGGGAGTGTATTAGTTACTTTTTGCTCGTTGCCGGGACAAATACCCAACACTCAAAATGAAGGAAGGAAAGGTTTATTTAGCTCACAGTTTCTGGAGGTTTCAGTCCATATTCGGTTGGCCCAAGGCTGAGTGGAGCAGGGCAGAGAGCATCCAGTTCAAGGCAGCAGAACAGCAGCAAAATGGTGCAGAGGCAGCCAACCAAACAGGGCAGCAGAGCAGCAGCACCAGCTCGAGTTCCAGTCTGTCTCTCTGTCTCTCTTTATATTACATTCAGGCTCTCCGCCTTAACTCCCACCCTAGGCTACAGCCATAATCCCAGAAGTACTTCCACCCATAATCCCATCAGTACTAAAACCTATAATCCCAGGGATCATGGATCAAGTCTCAAACTCTAGAAGTCCCCACCCAATGACTCCATGAGGCTTTGGGGGGACAACTAGACATAAACCATAACAGGGAGTTATGTTGCATTTGCGACTACTTGTATCTTGGAAAACCTCAGATTCACCCCAAGGGTCTTTAGTGGATGAGATGAAGCTCTCTGCATAATGCAAGATAATCTGCTTAATTTAACTGAAGTAGATGGATCATAGACATTAATCACATCTATGCAAACACCTCCACAGCAATACCTAGGTGAGTGGTTGACTGGGTAACTGGAAACTCTAACATAGCTAAATTGACACATCAAACTAACCCTCAAATCCTTCATGCCCCACCCCACAAACTATATTTGGGTCAGACAGCTAAAACCAATTGTCATGCATGTTGACTCTTTACATCTCCATTTCTGTCCATGTTTCAAGGTGGCCTGAAGCTGAGTCTCCTTCAATTTTGGAAATGTGTATTTCTGAGTTTCAGGGGAATTTGAGTCCCAGTCCATCTCCTAAAGCAGAAGCCCCCACAGCCCCCCACTTACTCCCAGCTATCTTTGACCCAAGCCTCATCACATGGATGCTCCCTCCACCTCTGACCCTGATTGATCCACAGTGGGTTTCATAATGCATCAGTCTGCTCTCAGGCTCCCTTGGGCTACAGATGCAGAAGCAAATAGTCAGTGCCTTCCCTGGGCTGTGCTGGCAATGTCCTCTGTGTTCCTGGCTTCATCCTGGCCTCCCTGGCTCATGCACACTCTCTGAGTTTGCTTTGGCAAACTTCTCATTGATTCTGGCAGCAACTGGCTATCACTGCCATTTTTGTCTTTGGTGTTAAAGTTTAGCCTGAGCCAGTTTCTGTTCTTAATTGGTACCTACACAGCAAAATTCAAACTCAATAGTGAAATGTTAGAAGCACTATGTTTATAGCAGTGTTTGTGGACAAAGGCGGGCTTTGGTCCCCAGGGAACATTTGGTAATGCTGCGAGTTTTTGTTTAGAGTTTGTGATTGTCACAACCTAGGAAGTGGGTGGTACTATTGTGTCTAATGGATGGAGGCCACGATGCTGCTAAACCCTTATGCAGTGTTCAGGATGGTGCCTCCTGACAAAGCATTAGCTAGTCCAAGATCAGTAGTGCTGAGAATGAGGAACACTGCTTTTTTTTTTTTTTTTTTTTAATGTATTTAGTATAGAGTGTCCAGGATCTCACTACACAGATCAGATCTGTAGTGCTCTTCCTGTTTTCAGCCTCTCAAGTGCTAGAATTATAGGTGCTAGACACCACGCCCCTTTTCAGTTGCTGTCTCAGCATGCCTCATGGGTGGGGCTGACATGGCATGCCGGGGATTGAACCCTGATTGATGCACCTGTCTGAGCAGGTGCTTTAGACACTGAGCTATCTGGCCAGCCTTAGGAACACTGCTTTAAAATAGAGAACAATATGAGAAGGTTTGCAGCCTTTGCTTCTATTTAGCATTAAACTAGAGGATCTAGGAACTATAGCAAAACAAGCAAAGAAAGATACAAGGAGTAGCATGAAAACATAAGATGTTTATTATTGCAAGTAATGTGTTTGGATTTCTGAAGTCAGTTTTCAGAAACACTAGTAAAATCAAAACCAACTCTAAAAGATTGCTGGATATAGGCTCAATATATGCAAATCAGTGACATACAGACAACTAGTTAAGAAGAAGTCACACCTTGTCGAGAGTCATGATATACTCTGGTAACCCCAGCACTTTAGGAAGATGAGGCAAAAAGAGCCCAAGTTTGAACTGAACTTGGAAAATTTAGCAACTTAGTGAGATCCTATCTCAAAACAAATACTTTTGAAAGGGTGGGGTACATACCTCAGTAAGAAGACATTGTGTTCAGTCCCTAGTAGTAGAGAAACAAAGAGTGGTATTTCCCTGTATTATTTTTTCCTGCATTATTTTTATAATTTCCTGTGAGTCTATTTCAAAATAAGTTCTTGCTCCTCCTCTCTTATTGCTCTTGGTGTCTTCCACTCCCATGAATAGTTGCCTCTCTGCCATGTGCCTAGCCTGCCTTAGAACCAGCTGATTATGGACTGAAACCTCTACAAACTGTGAGCTAAATAAACTTTTCCTCCTTTTCTTAAAGAAGTTCTTTAAAAGTTAATAATTTTAAAATAAATAAATAAATAAATAAATAAATAAATAAATAGCTGGCTGATCAAATAGCTCAGTGGATTAAAGTGCCTGCAAGCAGGTGGGGTTGTACCGGCCCCATCCGCAGGGGGTGCTGAGATGGCAGTTGAGACTGGACATGGTGTTGCACACCTGTAATCCCAGCTCTTTGGAGGCTGTAAACAGGCAGATTACTATGAGTCTGATCCAGCAGTGAGACCCTGAACACTCCGTAGACCCTTCCCTAAAATACAATAAATAAATAAATAAATAAATAAAACTTAATAATTTAAGAAATTCCTTTATCAAAAGCAATAAAAATTATATTGTTTAAGAATACTGGACCAGCGAGATAGCTCAGTAGAATAAGCACTTGCCTGGCAAGCACACAGTCCTGAGTTCAATCCCCAGTACCACAAAAAAAAAAAAAAAGAATAATTTAACAAGCTGGGTATGGGGATATAAGCCTGTATAAGCCTATAATCCTAGCACTCAGGAGGAAGAGGCAGGTGGATCTTGCAAGGTTGAAGCCAGCCTAAACTACATAGCTAAAAATAAAATCTTTCTCTGGCTTTTCTGTGCAGATTTAATTAAAAGCAGAGAAACCCAAGAGCAAGGAGATTGAAGATAATCTGTGCAGGCAGCAAAAGCTCTGTTTGCATGGATTAAGAAATATGGAAGAAGTAGCCAGGTGTGGTGGCACACACTAATCTCAGCACTTTAGGAGGCTGAGACAGGGAGATTGCAAGTTTGAGCCCAGCCAGGACAATTTAGCCCCTTGGTGAGATCTTGTCTCAAAATAAAATAAAATAAGGCCTAGGGATGCAGCTCAGGGTGTATACCCTGAAATCAATCTCTAGTATGCCTCTTATCTAACATTCCCCACCCCAAGTTTCTGGGAAGAAATCAACAAAGTAGGAAAAATTGAAAGAAAGTGAAGGAGAAGGGATGGGCAGATGAAAAAGGCCCCAGAGAAGCTGGAGGGTCTGTGGCAGGCCGAGTCACGGGCCTCTGTGGGTACAGGATCCCTCCTTCACCCGAGAGTAGCTCAGGAGAAGGCCAGAGGGGCCATAAGGTCGGTCTGATTTGTAAGAAATGGAAGCCTTTGGTCTGTCTTTAGCAGAAATGATTTTCCCTAAGATTTCCCAAAGGACACAGAGCAGGGACACAGCAGGGCTGAGTGACTGGACCCAAATTTGAGGGGGACGAGGGATGTCCCTGGCTCATTGGAGCCTTGATCCACCATTGCCTCATTGTTCACTCCTCTGCCAGCTATCTGTGTGTCCCCCTCAACCCGAACCAGATGCTGTGCTCATTGTTCCATGAGCAGCGAGAATGTGAGGAGCATTCCAGAACCCAACTGCAACCCATGTAACTGGCCCAGCCAAGGGGAGCTGCTGCTTGTCATGTGAATCAGTTGGCAGGTGCCAGGCAGGCATTGCTGAGGACCTGCCCTGCTGCATTGTGAAGACCGGTGTCCATTGCGCTATGTCCTGGGGCAAAGAGGAATAACGCTGACTGAAGCAGAGATCTTTCCTTACATGGCTGGTCCTAATCATCCTGTTTCACAATAGAATATGCAGGGCTCAATGATTTCTCTCCATGAGTATTAACTGCATATTAATTAGAACAGAACTGAGATAGGTGGTGCTGTGGGGACCATGGGGCAGGGATGTGTAGGGAAAGGAATAGACAGCAAATATCTTACTGGGAAAGGTTCTAGCCTGAAAACCTGACTTTCGGTTCTAGTCCCAGCTCTGGGCTTTGAACATTTCACAAAATACTCAATCTCACCAAGATTGAGTAACTTTAACATTTATTATTTTATCAACAAAGTCAAGGTAGCTCTTCTTTCTGTATTCAGCAGCAACTTGTGTGCTCTTCCTTTCATAGAGAAAAGAGAGGCTTGAACCCAGCCTAAGACACCCCACCTGCAGGTAGCAGAGATCAGGATCTGGACATGAGCTGTCCCACTTGCAGAGCACCATGGCCACCTACTAAGAGGAGGCCACTTCCCATACCCACCCCTTCTTTCTTAGGCTTTGTGTGCAGAAGTTATAGGTTCCTACTGAGCAGACAGCAGGACCATGGTGGGTAAAGGGTCTGTTTTGGGAAAATCAGACCATCCACCACTCTGGTGGAGTAGGAAAAAGCCACCATTCACCAGTCTGAAAAGCCATACAGGCCACCTGGCCAGTAGTGGGGTGTGGGGCACAGTCTCTCCGGAGCTGCTGCTTTGAGGCTGCTATCCCAAGTGAGGCTAGGTAAATAAAAGAAGCAAGCACTGGTAGGCCTGTGGCAGGTGTTACTGCTTCAACCGTGACAACCAGAAGCCAACAGAGTAGAGTGCTCCATTCGTCCTTCTAGATCACAGTCCATCTCCAGCTTTGCCAATTCTACCTTGGAATTACACAGAGAAAGCAATTCTAGGAAAAAAAAATGGGGCTGACCAAGTTGGCACCATGGAAACCACTCCAAGTATTCATATACATAAGTTTTTGTACATATTCATATACAAAAGCTTATCACAAAAGTGAGCTCAAGGCCAGCCTGAACTGCACAGTGAGACCCTGTCTTAAAAAGACAAAATAAATAAATAAATAAATAAATAAATAAATAAATAAATAAATAAAACCAAAAGAGCCACATAAAACAACCCTTGCTGTTGCTGGACTCTGTAGCATGGTAATGCACTTTTTACAGTGTCTCCAGTGCATTTAAAATCCAATAATTTGACCATTTGTCCCTACTGGGATAAACTATAAAAGCAAAAAGGATGCAAAAAAGGAAAGTGCTCTTTTTGACCTCATTTGTTGTGGTGCTATTGATTTGGTTGCTCTTAGGTGTGTTTTGTGAAATGAATCAGGTGCTTTCAACTCAACTTTGGTTGAGAACCAGAACTTCTATACTTGCTGGAAGTAAGATCTCTGAGATTAGATAGAACCTTTGTTCTGAATATGATTTGGAAATGTCAGGCTTACTTCTGATGTACTTCCTTGCTCTCTCTCTTATAAGCTTCTCCTTGCTTTTGTTTACCCTGAGACCTAGAAGCAGTGGCTAACCCTTTAGGATAGTAAATCCCTACTGTCATAGCCTCACCAATAAGAGACTACAGACCCTTCAAGAAGTACCTGGATAGTATGTGAGCTAAGTGTAGAAGATGGGCCTGAAATATCTTATTGTACCAGAAACCAAGCAAACTAACAGGTACTGGTCAAATCAGGCCTGTATCTTTGATTTCTGTCAATAAAGCTTTATTGGAACACAGACACAGACACATCCATTTGTGGGCTTGGGACTGGTCATGCCACACCATCAGAATTGACCAGGTGGAACAGAGACTGTGTGACCAACAAATCCATTGTTTTTACATATGGCCCCAAACCCCAGCCGAGTGTTGTCTGTATATTTGATGAGAAGTGTTCTTTAATAACTGTGTTATAGGAAGACTGGAAAGCAAAGTGCAGCAGCTAGAAGGTGCTGCTGCAGAGTGAAGATGTTTCAGATAGAGGGTCGCTCATGGAAGCTGGACCCTGAAGAGATGAAATGGAAGGTATCTGAGGTTGTGATTTCCTCTGTGAGGAACTTCCTGATCTACATAGCCCTGTTGTGAGTCACTCCATTTATCTTGAAGAAATTGGACAGTATATGAAGATGGGGCATCATACTTAAGCATATGATAGAGAACCTAGCTGTGGTTTCTCCTGCGTACCTGCAAATAAATAAGCCCAGAAAGGTGTAAGAGGCTTTGATTGAATAGACATAAAAATTCTATTTGTCAAGAGCAAGTTGAGCTCTAGTAACTGAAACAGCTAAAATATAAAACTACTAGGAAGTGTGAAAAGATGTCTTGGGAGACCACCCACTTGAGGCCACCCTTCTGTCCCTCTCTCAGACAAGAGCTTTCTTTCCCTCAATAAATATGTTCTGTTCATTAAAAAAAAAGAAAAAAGAAAAACAAAGATGTCTTGTAGTCATAGTTGTGCTCTTATGCCAGTAATATTCAGCCTCTACAAAGATTGATGTGACTGTAAATAATCTCAAACTCCAATTCCTATTGTGAGGTGGTCATGTCCAAAATATCACCATCTTGTCAGTCAATTCTATTTACATTTTCACTTCTATATAGAGTATGTTTGTGATAAATCCTTACAAATAGCTATACTTACTGGGACTCAGTAAACACCCACAATGATATTTAAGTGCAAGATCATTAGTCTATATTTTTAATAAAATACCAGAAAAATTTTTAAAAACTATGATATTTAAGTGCAAGATCATTAGTCTATATTTTTAATAAAATACCAGAAAAATTTTTAAAAACTATGTTGCAGGTAATAAATAAAGGAGAGATTGCAGCTCAAGTATAAATAATGGGATAGAATTGCAACTTTAATACAAAACATGGCTCTTTCTGAGATGAAATCACTTACTGTGGGTATCTTGGTCCTGTTTGTGTTGTTATAACAGTATACCTGAATTTGGGTAGTTTATAATGAGAAGAAACTTACTTCTTACAGTTCTGGGGACTGGAAAGTCCAAGATCACTGGACCAGCATCTTGTAAAGGCTGCTGGCTATGCCATCCCACTGCAGAAGATGGAAGGACAGGAAAGACACCTTTGAAACTGGACATTGGTCATGCCCGACACTGAACACCTCCCACTGGGCCCCGAACGTTATCTCTCTTTTTCATTCTGTTTTGTCAGAGACGGGCGTTCCTTTGCATCTTGTCCTTTGAGTAAGCAGTATGAAGACAATAATATGCAGTGTGTTAATTATTGTAACCATACTACTAACCTGCTTTTAAATTGTTTCATTGCTATTTCATTTTTTCTCATTAAAATGAATTTTTAAAATAATTTTTAAAAATAGGATGGAGACCCAGATGAAACACAAGAGGCAGAAAGAAGACCGAAGATGCATGCTGTCCTGCTCTCTCTGTTTGCTGGCTGCTATGAAGTGAGCAGTCTTGCACTTCTGCCTCTTTCCACCATAGTATTTCTTTTTACCTCAGTTCCACAGCAATGGAGCCAGTAGACCATGGGCTGAATCTTTGACTCCATGAATCAGAGGAAATCTTCCCTTCCTGAGTTGATTTGTCAGGTATTTTTGTCATCATAACAAAAGGTTTGGCACAGGAGATAGTTAAGGAAAAGGATAGAGAAAATAAGGTATAACTGGCCTACTTTAAAGCTGTCTTTTTGGGCTAGAATGAAGGCAGGAGATAACAAAGAAATGGCTAGACAAAAAAGAAAGAGGCCATATTACTAGATCTACCATCTCTGTTAATATTAGCCCAGGACCAGGATTTCCAGATTTAAACACAATGGAAAGATATAACCAGATAACTTAGCTTAAACATGGTAAGTCTCCAAGCATGTGCTCAGTGACCTTCTGCAATCCTGTCTGACCCCAACCCTAATTGCCATGTAACTGACTCTGCAGATTTGACACCTGTTGGCTTTGTTTTTTTGTTTGTTTGTTTCTTTGTTTTGATGATGCTTGTATTTATTTATATATTTCAATTTTTTATTATTTAAATTTAACAATGGTTATATTACATATTTTCATCATCAGATCAGTTTAGATTAATACATATAGGTATATAAGATTGATCAAACAATCAAACATTAACCTTTCTAAATCCACATTACTTTTTTTTTTTCTTTTCCCCTTTCTTTTCTTTGAAAGTTGACATATTGCATATTGTCCTCACAATCATTCTACAGA
>PVJA010012661.1:0-31384 GCA_004027025.1 Myocastor coypus | reverse complement strand
GAAAAAAAAAAAATCCTTAATTACCTGTTGGCTTTGGACACCATGACGTTTCCTGCAAAGGCCATTAAAAGTTTAAAAAAATCATCTAATAGAAATGTTGAGTCAAGTCACTCATTGATATGAGTTAAAATTCAGAGCAAACCCTCAATTCTACCCCAAACACTACACTCCTAATACTGTGAGCTTTCCTGCCTGGTGCTCTTCTGCCTGGTCCATTTCCACCCTATGGAGTGAATCTTGTCTTTTTGTTTTCAAATAAATCATTGGCCCTGCTGCTACTTTTGGGTGTCCTTCTGAGCTCTTTGCTTAGGACATCAAGAACCTGGACAAGACCCCAACCTGGAAATAAACTGAGTAACACAATGCCATCATTGCTTTCTTTCAATTCTGTTTATTAGAGAGGAACAAAATGTTTAGTTGAACATAGCCTACCCCATGTACATGAGGATGACAATTTCATCTAATTTATATCACACAAGACAGAACTGCAGATGTGCTGTTATCACAGGTAGATTGCATCTAAAGCAAAAAGAGAATGAGAAACCATCATAAAATGATGCCACAGGAAAAATTTGGTTTACTTACTTTATTGTCTCATCCTCAATGCAAAACTATAATGTTGTCGGTTATATAAAACATTGTAAATTTGCCTGCTTGCCTTTATGCTGGGCAGAATGAGTGCATTTGTCTCCTTTTGTGGTTGTTGGTGTTGAGACTCAGGGTGGATGGGCCTAGTTTTAACTTTTTCTAAGTAACTGGTAGGGCAGGGATGGGGTCCAGCTCTTCTGATTCCACTGCACCAAGCTTGCCTTTGTAAGTACATGGACAAAGCTAAAAAGTGCTCAGGGGACTGTTTAAGACAAAAAATAAATGTGAAACCATACTCTATATATTAATCAATTCTAGACACCTTAGATGTAATATTTTAAGAATTCATTTAATAGTCACTTGCCTTGGGATTTATTCCCTGCCATTCTTCCTGGTGAACTCTCTCTCACTAACCTAGGAGCTCTGGCTATGAGCACTCAAGTGCAGCTTTAAAAAAAAAGCAGTGTCTCCAAAGCCTGTCTGCATTTCTTTTTCTTGCTACAACAAGAAATGACAGCACCCAGCCTCACCTGCATATGACGAATTTTAGCCAATGGTCTGAGGCCATATGAGCAGCTCTAGCCAATGTCCTCTAAGCAAAAACCAGGAATGGTTTCTGGGTTGGCACATAGCACAGTAAAGAAGAGTTCTCCATATATTTTCCTTGTTCTAATTTATGAGATCATTTGTTGGCAATTGGCACCCCAGTGGAAAGTGTCTTAGACCTCAGAGAACCCTAAAACTCAACATCACTGTCAGAGGTATGATCTCCATAGTCAGAACCACCTGACTGTAAAATGTGCATGTGTTTCCTCTAAAGCCCTAGGCTATCCAAGCAGCAGCAGGCATATATTCAAATTTATATATATATATATATATATATATATATATATATATATATATATATGTTTTTTTTGCATCCTGAGACCAAAACATCTTACTTGTTATTAAAGATAAAGATCCTTTCTTTCATTCTTTTACCATCAAAATAAAATTCTTATAGAGGAAAACTGGGTAGAGATAGAGACATACTTTTCAGTGTATAACCTTTTGTGCTATTTATTTATTTATTTATTTATTTATTGTCTTTTTGAGACAGGGTCTTGCTATGCAGTTCAGGCTGGCCTTGAGCTCACTTTTGTAGCCTAGGCTTATCTCCAACTCACACTGATCCTCCTGCCTCAGCCTCCCAAGTACTGGGAGTACAGGCTTGCACCACCATGCCCAGCAGTCAATTTTTAAAAATCAGCCATAACCAGGCCATGGTGATGCACACCTGTAATCCCAGCACTCAGGAAGCTGAGGCAGGAAGATCAGTGTAAGTTTAAGACCAGCCTGGGCTACAAAAGTGAGCTCAAGGCCAGCCTGAACTGCATAGTGAGACCCTGTCTCAAAAAGACTAAATAAATAAATAAATAAAAATCAGCTATAGACACTACTTTTTGAAACTTAAAAAAGGCACTAGAATGCAGAAACTATAGAAAATATGAAGAACTTGAACTATCATCATATTTTGCATGTGTTATATGATATTTAACATGGAGTCATGTGAGAAATGTCTGTAGGGTAATGCAGTGATTTTAGTGTGAAAGGGTTTTTGCAATGGACTATAGAATTTGTAGGCTCATACAGAATGATTACAATTGTATGATGTAATAAAACTTCAGAATCTTGTTATCTCAGGGCATTTAAAAATTAATGATGGGTAGAGAATTTTGAAGAAAAAGAGTACATCTCCACTAAACTGTGGATGCCAAAGATTGCAGTGAATTGGTTTTAAACAGTCTTCCACACCTAAAATTCTCCCTTCTCCACTCTCTCCAACCCCCTACACCACCTCTCCCAACCGCTCCCACATAATCCAGCTTGCTTTCCTGGGATTTTTCCGATTCTTTTAAGTGGCAGCTCAGCAGAATGATGGGTCCTACTGTAGCAAGGCAAGACAAAGACAATGCCACCTGGTTAGGGCTCAGCTCCACCACTGCATTAGGATAAGAGAGAAATGAAAATTTCAGGGGGAATAAAGTTCTATTTTTAGGACAGTTTCTTTTTTCTTTTTTTTTTTTTTTTTTTTTTTTTTTTTTTTTTTTTTTTTTTTTTTTTTTTTGTTTTGAGACAGGGTCTTGCTATGCAGTTGAGGCTGGCCTTGAGCTCACTTTTGTAGCCCAGGCTGGTTTCGAACTCGCACCAATCCTCCTGCCTCAGCCTCCCGAGTGCTGGGATTACAGGCATGAGCCACTACGCCCGGCAGGACAGTTTCTTATGATACATTTTTTATTATAGGGCTTTCAGCCTTGTCCTTAGTCATGAAAGACTTTTCAACATAAAAATATTCTTTGCTATTTTCCTGGTCTTCCAAATTATCTCAGGAAAAAAATTGGCCAGTGAGGAAGCTCTGGTGCACACACACATACACAAACTGATGAAAAATGTTTTAAAGGGTAAATGCCCCAGATTACCTTACACTAACAGGCAGTTCTCCATCCAGGGCGGACTTTACAATCAGCCAAGAACCTGGAACATACCTTCTCCCATGAGATTCTGATCTAATTGGCCTTCTTATATTCTGGGTATAGAAATTTTCACAGTTCTCCAGTGTGTCTCACAGGTGTCCAGGCTTGTGAGCTACTACTTGGTGAAGGATGCTGACTTTGTGAGATGGATCATGAAAGGGGTTACTGTTGACCTCTGGTGGATCCCTCCAGACACCACTATCTTCACATGTCTCACTTTTAAAGAACTGTAGAATTTTCATTGTGTTTGCATTTAATAGACTTACAAAAACGCAGCTTTAAGTTGACAGCAAAGTTAAGAAGGTACAGAGAGTTCTCATACACTGACACTTTTCAACATCTTCCACCACAAATGTGGAACATTTGTAACTACAGATAAACCTACATGACATGTCATTGTCACCCATAGTCCATGGTCCACACCAGAACTTGCTAATGGTGTTAGACAATCCATGGGTTTGGATGGATGAGTAATGACATGGATCCACCATGATAGCATCCTACAGAGTAGATTCACTTCTCATGTTCACCCCTCATTCCTCAATCACTGTTCTTTTATATTGTCTCCATAGCTTGCCTTTTCCAGGATGTCATATAGTTAGAGTCATATAGTGTAACTTTCTTAGACTGCTTCTTTCACTTAGTAATATGTATTTAATCTCTCTTCATTTATTTCCATGGACTGTAGGCTCATTGTTTCTTTTTTGCAGTATGAGTAATACTCCATTTTTTGGCTGCAACACAGATTATTTGTCCATTCGTATACAGAAAGAGCTCTGGTTGATTCCAAGTTTTTATAATTATGAATAGAGCTTTTAGAAACATCTGTGTACATGTTTCTGAGTAGATATACATTTTCATCTCTTTTTCATAAATACTATGGAGCACAGTTACTGGATCACAAGATGAGAGTTTGCTTAGCTTTATCAGAAACTGTCAACTTTCCTTCCACAATTGCGCTATTTTGCAGCCCTGCCGGTAATGAAGAACTCCTCTCACATGCACATCCTCACTGGCATTTCATGTTGTGCTTATTCTAGATTTAACCCATTTTAATAAGTGTCTCAGCTACTCTTCTCTCTTTGTTGGAATGAATACCTGACACCCAAAATGAAGGAATGAAAGGTTTATTTGGCTATCAGTTACTGGAGGTTACAGTTCACACTCAGCTGGATCCAAGGCAGAGAAGTATATGCAGAGGCCAACAGTTCATGGTGGTGGAAAAGCAATCATAGCAACAGGCCAACAACAGTAACAGAGTCTGTCTCTGTGTCTCTCTGATATTACATCCAGGCTATTGCCCCAGGCTGGGGAAGGTACAGACACCCATAATCCCAGCAGTACTAAAACACATAATCGCAGCAGTACTAAGACCCATAATCCCAGTGGATCATGAGTTGGTCTCAAACTCTAGAAGTCCCCACCGCATGATTGCATGAGGCTTTGGGGGGACAACTAGACACAAATCATAACAATGAGCTTATAGTACAATTAATTATTTATTTTTTAAAAAATTTTGTACTAGGGACTAAACTCAGAACCTTGCTCTTGCCAAGCAGGCACTTTTGCTGCTGAGCTATCTCCCTAGCCCTGAATTAGCTATTTATTAACTAATATTTGAAGGACAAAAAAAATTCATGATCATAGCTCTCTAGACTTAATTACATTTTGGTGTATGTTCTTTTCACTTACATTTTCCAAATTAAAAAAGTTGAAATAGGCTGCTCTGGACCACCTTTGGGTGCGCAGAAATGGATTCAAAAGTTGAGGACAACGTTCCCGTGAATGAAGAATTTTTACAGTGTGGTGGAGTTGAAACACTGGTTATAAAATGTGGGCACTGGACTGACCTCAGTAATCAAAGTGTCAACAGGCCAGAGACACTTATTTTGATCATTCCTGGTAACCCAGGTTTTTCTGTTTTTTATGTGCCATTTGCAAAGGCTTTGTACTCTCTGACGAACCAACAGTTTCCAGTTTGGATTGCCTGTCATGCTGGACATGCTTTGCCTCGTGACAACAAGAAGACTGTCACAGTATCAGAGGATCCAAATGCTCAAGAAATTAAGGACGTCTATGGACTGGATGGTCAAATAGAACACAAACTAGCTTTTATAAGAACTCAGATACCAAAGGATATGAAACTTATCCTCGTTGGCCATTCAGTAGCCAGCTATATGATTCTTCAGATCTTGGATCGTGCCCCAGAGCTCCCAGTCATTCACTCTTTCTTGCTGTTCCCAACAATTGAACGAATCGCTGAGACACCCAATGGAAGGATTTTCACTCCATTTCTGTGCTGGTTTTGATATCCGATCTATGCTCTTGGCTACATAGTGCTTAAATCGTGTCCTAACTTTGTCAAGTCCTGGTTAACCAACATTGTCCTTCACAGAATGAATGTGAAGACTGAGTTTCCACTAACAAATATAATACAGCCATTCTGCCTTGCTAATATTGCCTACCTGGGGGCCCAAGAAATGAGGAACATAGTGAAGAGAGATGATGACATTATAAAAGAGCATTTATCTAAGATTACATTTTACTATGGAGTTAGAGACCCTTGGTGTCCAACTAAGTACTACGAAGACATGAAGAAAGAATTTCCAGAAGGAGATATTCGGCTTTGTGAGAAAAATATACCTCATGTCTTTCTCTTCCATTTTAGCCATGACATGGCTGACATGGTTGCTACCTGGATAAAAGATAACGTGTCTAAATAGAAATACTGACAAAGGACACAAGCACCTGCAGCTGGTACCTTCATCAGTAGGTGTGCTGTGCTTAGTAGGGAACTATTTAATTTCTATGTTTAAACTTTTTTTTTTCCCTGTGGGACCAGGGATTGAACTCAGGCCCTTGCGCTTGCCAGGCAACCACTTATTCTACTCAGCTATTTCCCTAGTCCCTTCTGTGTTTAATTTTAGACAAGGGGAAAAGAAATGAAAAACCTCTTCCCTTAAAAACTACCAGCTCCTCGTGATATAGGCTGAAATATGAAGACCTCTGCATAAGACTCACAGTGACACTATAGTGTGTTTTGCTCAACTAGATCCTTGCAGACAAAAGAAATTCTTAAGATACTTTAATTGTTACTTTGTAGAATAGACTCCTGTAGAGGAAGTGATGAAATACTCAAAACACGGGAAGGACATCAGTGAAGGCAAGGATGTGAGTCTTGATGAGGATGCACTCCTGTCCAGGAGCGGGAAGTGATAAACAGTAGGTGCTGATGGTGGGCCTGGGTTTCCTTAAAGAATGAAAGGTCAGAGTCATCCCTGACTAACTGCACAGGTCCTGGCTGAGACCGTCAGTGTGACTTTTGCCCTACCTGCATTAGATCAAAAATAAAGCCATACAGACAGCAGTCACCAACTGAGAGGGAAGAGCTGGTGAAGGCTTCCCTTCTGCCTCCTGCCACACAGCAGCAGCAGGCACTCTGCAGACCTTAGCCTGCAACCAGGGAGATAGCTCAGTGGCACAGTACCTGCCTGGCAAGCGCAAGGTCCTGAGTTCAGTTCCCAGCATCAAAAAGAAGAAAAAGTCCTTAGCCTGCCAGCAGTGGGCTCCCCACAGCCCTTCTCCCGGGCTGGTATACATAGGACAGCCATACAGTTGTTCTTTCTGATTCTTGTGGTAAACTATTAAAGGCCAATCATGAATGATGATAATATTCTTAGCTACATTGTGACTCTTGTGAAAGTTTACTAGTAAATAATTTATGGAAAGGTGTTTTAAGTTGCCAAGTATAATATGTAGGGTTTTTTTTCTCTCTCATTTGCCTTAACTTTATTTGTTGGAAACAAGTTATTTTGTCAGTGAACCAAATACAGCCATCAAATCATATGAATTTGCCTTCGCGGACACTGAGTTCCTATGAAGAGCAGCGTGTTCTCCAGCTGAGAGCAGGCTAGCAGGGTGGCTGTGCTCCCAGAACTGCCTCCACTGGCTGCAGCGATGGCTGAGGATGCGCCAAAGCATTCCATTTTCTCCTAGATGAGGCATTATCATCCCGTGGAGACAGTCCTTACTCTCAGGACCTAAAACCCCCACAAAAGTCTCAGCTCTGGTGTCCTCTGGCTTGGCTTCAGCATTAAAGTGGATGCCTTCTCAGAGGTGAAAGTGGAACTCCAGATGCAAAGAGGAGCCCTGAGATACATGGGCCATAGGCATGGGCTGCGTGTCGGCGTCTGCACCGCGAGGCCTTCTGGGCAGCTCACTTCTGCAGCCATACTTGCACTCAGCGTGCTCGGAGCAAGGAGCTATCACCAGCCCAGCATGAAGGCATACACACCAAGTACTGGTAAAGGAGACCTTCTGGAAGAGAGCAGAAATAACACAGCTGGGGTTTTTTAGATGCTATTTTATAACCTTCCTCTATATTTAAAATTTTTTCACATAGAAAATTTTGTTTTTAGATTTAAAAATGATAACTAGCTCTTAGTTCCTGTTCATCATCTAAACATCAAGTGAATTTTCGAAATAAAGAAATATCCAGAACTTAAAAAAAAAAAAAAAAGTTGAAATATACAGAAAACTTGAAACATGTATAGTTTAAAGGGTAAGTGTAGGGTGAGCTCAGGAAATGCAGCCTACTCTGGGAACATTTTGTGCCTGCCTGAAGAATAACTTGATTGGGGCCCGGCGGGATGGCTCAGTGGTCTAAAGTGCCTGCTTGGGAAAGCTTGAGCGGCTTCAGGGACCAAGGTTCGATCCCCGGCACCACATGCTGCGCCAGCCCTGCCCTCAGGGTGGGCTGAGCAGGCCATAAAATGAGTGAATAAACAAAGGTTTTGAAACAAGAAAAATAAAATAAAATAAATAAATATTTTAAAAAATAAATAAAAAAGAATAACTTGATCCTTTTGATAACTGACTCCTTGCTCTTTAGGTTGTCTATGTATTTCTAAAGAATAGAATAGGACTTTCTGGATTTGTAAAGCTTTATCATTGCACTTTAATTATGTACATTAAAATACCATTATTTATATACTACAGTAGTGGTTTTATCCTGTAACTATACCATGATGGACTTCCTGTTGCTGAAGCACATAGCTGTCATCTGCTGATTTTATCCATTGCCTATCACCAACAATGGGCTATGAATGGTCACCAATGTGTCTCCCAATGCTCGTTTCTTTTATTTTCAATTTTTATTCTTTTTTTTTTTCAACTTTTATTCTTATTAGTCCATGTTTGCAGTACACAGTGATCACACTCTCAGGAGCCTAATTCTTTTTCATCCCTTTCCCTCCTCTCTCTTCCTTCCCTCCATCTTTTTGTCCTCTCTCAGTCACAAAAGATCAGTCTTCTTGCTTCCTGTTACCTATCTTTTATTTTGTTCTTTATTTGTAACTTGGCCTTCTCATATAAGAGAAACTACATGATATTTAAGCTTGCATGTCTAGTTTATTTCACTTCACATTATGGTCTCAAGGTGGGCCCATTTTCCTACAAATGACTCAACTTTGTCTTTCTTTATAGCAGAGGGTAGTACTCCATTGCATGCATATGCCACATATTCTTTAGCTATTCTTCTTATGCTCCTAGTATGGAATTCTGGGATGATAACATATTTCTAACTCTAACCCTAAATATCAATTTGAGAGAACAGGTGGGTTGTACTAACTCAGTCTGTCCCACCAACAGTGTAGGAGTAGTCTTTGTTTTAATACCCTATTGCACTCAGTATTGTCTCCCAGGATGGCAAGTGTACCATAATGTCCCTTCAACATTCTAATTTGTTTCCTCAGTTAGTAAAAAGCAAAAAATATGTAGTAGATACCTTTATCACACCAGATTATAACTCTATTTTCTTTGAGTTTTATTTGCTCTTCCTTACTCTTTGAGACACAGTCTTAACTCATTAATTTTCAACGTGTTGCCTATCTACATATATTGATGCACTGTGTTTCAGTGCACAGCTTTCATTGCAGCCCACAAATTTTGATACATAATGTTTTTAGAAACATTCAGCTCAGAATTTTATCAGAACATGAATGTGCTCATTACCTAATTTACAAAGATTTCTCAGGTATGCTTATTAGATCATATTTGTTATTCATGACACTCACTTCTATTATTTAAGTCTGCTTATTCTATCAATTCCTGATGGATGAATGTGAGAATTTCTCCTTGATCAATCCAGATTTTGTTGTAAATATTTTGAAAGTCAAGTTAGTAGGTACACAGTTATGAACTGTTACGTCATACAGTGGATCATGTTAACTCAGATAAAGTGTCTTGCCTTTTACTTTTTTGTTGATTTTAATTTAAATTACTTTTGTCTTACTTATCTTTTATATGATGTATTTTGCTATCTTTTAATGTTTAACTCCAGTGAAACATTATATTTTACTAGTATTTTTTGTAAGTAGCATAGTTAGATTTATTTAATCAGTTTGTAAGTCTTTTAGCAATGCATTTAATTTGTCTACATTTGACTTGCTTAGATTTCTCATTAATTTGAACGTTCTAATTGTACTATCACTCTGTCTTTCTGCCTCTTATCTTGTTTTATTCAGGTTTGGTTAATTTTTTTTTCCCTTGAAGAGTTCGACAAAAAAACCCCCTCAAGTTTGGTTATTTTTGTGTCACCTTTTGTGATATAACGTTAGGAACCATTGGGGGGTAGGGAGATAGCTCAGTGGCACAAATGCCGGCCTGGCAAGTGCAAGATTCTGAGTTCAATCCCTGGTCCTGGAAAAAAAAAAAAAGGAATGACATATGGATATGTTGTGATAAAAATTTGGAGTTAATCAATATCTTTCCTCTTCACTTGGAATAATGCAAAGAGCTTAAACATACTGGATTTACTCTCCAGACTACTCCTACTTTTGACATATATTCTAATTTTCTATTTTAATTTATGTTATTGCTATTCTATAATCAGTGTTTACTTAATCTGTGCCTTCTATAAGGCACCATTTCCTTTCTGCTTCTAGTGTATCTTTAAAATTAATTAAGAACATGTCGGTTTCATTTCACCCCTACCCCCACCCTCAACACCACTGAGGGGTTTGGATTCAGAGTCTTTACACTGAACCATAAACCAGTCTTTTTTATTTGGTTATTTTAACTTAGGACCTCACCACTTCCTTCAGTTGCAAAGGCTGGCTGGAAGGTACGTGCCTTCTGCTTCAGCTCCCCGAGTGTTGGCAATGGAGGTGTGTGCCACCCTGCCCCTGCTCCAAACTCATTTTTGCTTTCATTGTTGTTTCTCAGAATCTAGCTTCCACTGTAATTGTTATTCTTGCTTTAACATTTTTAGGAACTATATTCTGAATTTTTTTTTAAATCTATCTTTTCTGGGAATCAACTGACTTTGTAAATTTGCTGATGTTCTTTCTAAGATTATGTTTTATTATTTAAATTTTGCAAGCATGGAGCTCTAAGATCTGTATGTACAATTCTAGCATCGGAAATTTTGCAAGCCTGTTTTTGACCTCTAATGTGCCTTTTCTTTCTTTCTTTCTTTCTTTCTTTCTTTCTTTCTTTCTTTCTTTCTTTCTAATGGGAGCCCATATCTTTGTGTGCTAGCTTCCTTTGTGCACACTTTGCTGACCTTAAAATTATTTGTATGATTCCTTGCAGGTAGCTGTCAGTGGCACAGAGATCTGCCCCCAGAACCTGTGGGCACACTTGGCACAGTTCCTCTTCACAGCTCTGGAAGTGCCCTGTGTGGTAAACAACGTGAATGTTTCCCAAATGCTAAAAAAAGTAAATCTGAACTTAAACAGCAAGGTTTGACCCAATGTTGGAATATTCATTCTACAACCTTTTCTCTTTTCTTTGTTCTACACTGAGAACAAAGGTTGCAAACTTCTTTTTTAAAGTTAAAAATTCCTTAGTTTTTTTTGGCAAGTTTTTTTTTTTTTCAATTTTTATTTATTTATTTATTTATTTATTTATTTATTGTTTCAGAACCTTTGCTTGTTTATTCACTCATTTTTATGGCCAGCTCAGCCCGCCCCGAGGGCAGGGCTGGCGCAGCATGTGGTGCCCGGGGATTGAACTGCGGTCCCTGAAGCCGCCCAAGCTTTCCCAAGCAGGCGCTTTAGACCACTGAGCCATTCCGCCGGGCCCAATTCCTTAGTTTTTTATTCCTGGCACCACCATTACAATTTACAGGGCAATATACCTGATGTAATGAAAGGAAAGAAAAAGATGAAGCTACAACAGATAAAAGACCTCAGGAATAGACATCTAATTGACAATACATTGCATTAATCAATAGCTGCACTTTTTGCAAACTGTGGCTAGGGCAGTCCTGAACCAGCAGAGTTTTCTGATTAAGCTGGAGTAACTTTTCTTGCTATGGATCATCATTTCTGTGGTAGATTTTTACAGTTCCTCTAAGGCATTTGGGATGATTGTCTCAAAGTAACCTGCAGCTTTCCTGACATCTCCTTCTGCTACCATATCCACCACTTCCACCACCAGATCCACAACCATAACCATAGGGACTGTCAGGGCTTTTCCCACCAAAACTGCTCCACTTCATGAGCCCATAATTTGACTGCTATTTCCCACTATAATTTCCAAAATCATTATAGCTCCCACAACCACCATAGTTACCACCACCAAAATTTCCTCCTTCGTTGTAACCATCATATCCTCCTCCACCACCACCATATCTGCCACCTTGGTTTCCATATTCTGGTCCAGCACCACCATAGCCTCCTCTACTACTGTAACTAGGACAAACTACCATAGTTTCCATCATCACCTCCAAATCCAGTATATCCACTACCACCTACTCCATAACTACATCTACTGCCACCTCCTTCACCACCTCCATAGTTTCCTCGACAACCCATAAAGTTGCCAGATTTACTAGATCTTTGTGATCCAGCAGACTGCATCTTTTGTTTAGAAAGGACCTTTTTTCACTTCACAATTATGCCCATTAATAGTGTGATATTTCTGAACAACAATTCTGTCATCTATCTATCTATCTATCTATCTATCTATCTATCTATCTATCTATTTGCGGTACTGGGAATTGAACTCAGGATCTCACACTTGACAGGCAAGTGCTTATTCTACTGAGCTATCTCTCCAGCCCTGAACAACAATTTTATCGACTGTGTCATGATCATCAAAAGTTACAAAAGCAAATCTTCCCTTTTTCCCACTCTGCCTGTCTGCCATAACTTCTATGGTTCCAATCTTACCATATTTTTCAAAGTAGTCTCTCAAACTATATTCTTCTGTATCTTCTTTAATACCACCAACAAAAATTTCCTTCACTGTTAGATGAGCACCAGGCTTTACTGAATCCTCTCTAGAAACAGCTCTTTTTGGTTCCACTATACATCCATCAACTTTGTGTGGTCGGGCACACATTGCTGCATCCACCTCTTCAACGCAAGAGTAAGTCATAAAACCAAAGTCTCTGGAGCGTTTTGCTTGAGGATCTCCCATTACCACACAATCTGTGAGTGTGCCCCATCTCTCAAAGTGTTCTCTTCAACTATCATCAGTAGTTTTGAAACTCAGAACACCAACAAACAGCTTCCTCAACTACTCTGGTTCCTTTGGATCAAGGCCCTCCATTTTGAGATTGGACTCACCTCTTCCAACTCCAGTTCAATATAAAAATCGAAAACACTTAATTTTGCCTTGTGCTTTGCAGCCAGATTGCTATTTGCAGGTTTCTTGCTGATGAGAGAAAGACTGGGAGTGTACTCATCATAAAACTAAAAGTTATGGCCCTTATAAATGTAATTAGTGTTTCTGTAAATATTCTTCGAAAGACACACAAAAGTCTCCTTCTTAAGGATGTCACATGAATCTGCATTATAGAATAATGCATAATCTGATTTTCTGGGGGAGTTTTATGATTTCCATTTTTCTTGGCACTCCCATAAAGTCTTGGCAAGAGCTCCCTCACCTTACCTTTTGCCTTTTGTGCACTGCAGATTACGAAAGACATCATCTTTGCTCTAATTTATTTGAAGAGGAAGATTGAATGAAATAATTTTTCTGACACTTAATGGATCATCAGTGCCAAACTGATCAGACATGTTCAGAATTAAGATTGATTATTCTACCTTGAATTGTTTTCATAACCTTTCCATGTACCAGCATTCATTTAAAGACACTAGGAAGTATCTGGCTGAAAGAGGCAGTTAATCCGTGTGGCCTGAGGCAGCTTTTAGTGCTGCTAAGGGAACAAACACCTCCCCTGATGGTCCTTCCAGGTCCCTTGAGTCTCATCCACTGTCTTGGTGTGGTAGGAACTGGCTCACTCTCTTAGAGTGAGTCACTGAGGTCCTAGTTTTGCTCACAGAAGTTTTAGCTTCAATAATTGGGCCTCATTAACAAGGGATTTGCTCTGTCTGCATTTAGTTCATGGACACTGGTAAGCAAATTAATAGTGTGATCATAAGCCCAGGGAGCATATGATTAAAAGCTCAAAGCAAATTACAACAGAGAGTAATTGTTTAAATAAATACCACAGAATTTTCTTCTAATAACCACTTAGGCATACAACCTGTTATTTTGTACACCTAGATATTGTGGAAATCAGAGTTATGCATTATTCTATAATCCAGATTCATGTGATTCATCCTTATGAGAGAGACTTTTGTGTGTACAGAAACACTATTTATATTTACAATAGCCATAACTTTTAGTCTTATGATGAATACTTTTTATATAGGTTCTGACTTACATGTAAATAACTTGCTGATCAACCCACAGCCTACACAAAGATGTGGACAGGAATGCTCACTCTTTTTTATTTATACTAGCCCAAATTAGAAATAACTTGAATATGTACCTCCAGGAAAATAAATAAATATACTTATTTATTTATTTGTCCTTTTGAAACAGGGTCTTTAAGCTGGGCATGGTGGCACATGCCTGTAATCCCAGCACTTGGGAGGCTGAGGCAGGAGGATTGGTGTAAGTTTGAGACCAGCCTGGGCTACAAAAATAAGCTCAAGGCCAGCCTGCATTGCATAGCCAGACCCTGCCGCCCCCCCCCCCAAAAAAAAGAAACAGGGTCTTCACTATGTAGTTGAGGCTGATCTCCAGCTCACTTTGTAGCACAGGCTAGTCTTTTTTTTTTTTTATCTATTATTCTCTCTTTTTATTTATTCATTTTTTGATATTTAATTTTTTAATTAATTTTAAAGAGAAATAGCAATGAGACAGTTTCAAAATAGGTTAGGCCAGTTACAGTAATTAATACACTGCATATTATTGTCTTCATAGTAGTTGTTGAGGGTACAAGATATAGACGTAATATCTGGTCTAAACACTATCAGCACAAATCTTTCGTCCCATTAGACTAAGAAAAAGTATCTATACATATATCTACCCTATTTTGTATATACAGATATGCATTTTTTTTCTGCCACAAAATGGTCCTTCATTTATATCCCTCTTTTTTGTTTTGTATTATCAGAGATAGGTGTTCTGTTGCCATTCAAATATTGTGAGTGAGTGAATTCAGCAAAATAACCCAATATTGTCCAATCGTCCATAATAGTAGTGAGTTATCAGCAGAACTGGTAATGTCAGAAGTTGTTGACTTGAGCCTTTTACAGCTCAGCATATTAGTATGGCTTTATTTTTATACTTCATGGTTATACTTTTCTGCTGAATTAAGGCCAAGATAAAGCATGATGTATATAACAAAAAAATAACTTTTATATCTGATAAGTTCAGTCAAATCCCCTCAGGATTTACCCAGAAACTATGTACAACAATTTGTGGATCTTTTGTCAGTGTCAGCCATCTGGAAAGTGATCGATGATGTATAGTGTGCCTAAGGAGAGTTACCTAGACAGCAAACATTCTCTCAGGCTTTCTCAGGCTGATCTTGGACTCTCAACAATCCACTTGCCTCAGCCTCCCAAATGCTGAGATTACAAGCATGTGCCACCATGCCCAGCTGCATATATTTATCAAATACAATGTTCCTTAATGATAGAAACCAAATTATTAATACATGTGACATGGAGAACCCTCAAAAACATTGTGCTGAGCAAAAGAAGGCAGATACAAAGGTGTCCAGGAAATATGATTTCACTGATAAGAACTTTAGAAAAGTCTAAGGTCACCGCCAAAGATTCACAGTAGAATGGAGGTATCTTAGTTACTCTTCTCTCATTGCTGGGACAAATTCCTAACACCCAAAATGAAGGAAGGAAAGGTCTATTTAGCTCACAGTTACTGGAAGTTTCAGTCCATATTCAGCTGACTCCAAGACAGAGTGGCATATGGCAGAGGGCAACCTTTCATGGAGGAGGCAGCAAATAGCAAGAGAGGGAAGGGAGGACTAGCAGCAGCTCAAACAGCTAACTTCCTTTCCTTCCTTACATTGAAATGAAAATTGCCTGATCCAGAAGAGTTACAGCACCCACACCCACAATAATCAATCGCAAATTCCAGAAGCCACCCCATCACTACATGAGGCTTTGGGGGAACACCTATACACAAACCACAACACCCCAGAGTCTCAAACTAAAGGATCAATTCTAATTGAAAACTGTGTCGACATCTCATTAACTCAAAAGTCCTGCCTTTCATTGTCTGAATCATTTTGTCACATATAGGTGCAATTCCGGGTAGGATGCATTCTGGAAAAAAATTCCTCTCCATCTGTGGGCCTGTGAAACTAGAAAACAAACCCTTGGTTTCCCTGATGTTAGAGTGGATATAGTATTTGCATATAACCCACATATGTCTCCCCATGTACTTTAAATCAAGTCTAGATTACTTATAATCCCTAATGCAATGTTAATGCTTTTGTCAATACATATATTTATAAAGCAACAATGAAAAGAAAAACACTGTACCTGTTCAATCAAATACAATTTCTCTGCTAATATTTCCAGTAATATAGAATCTCACTAAAGGCTGATAGTGGAACTCACAGACACAGAGTGAAACATATACATTAATAACGATGAGATTTTAAAGAAAAATAAAGTTGATTCTTGCTTGTCATACTGCCATGAGAATGTTTTACAGGGGAATGATTTACCTTCTACAAAGAAAACTGCCACAAACACATGGAACCAGTTACTACAATATGATCATTACTGAAATCTACAGTAATTTAAGATAAGATCATTCTTTCAAAGTGAATTTCAAATGACAAAAGACTCTTTAAAGCTGGTGAACATTGTTGGAAATTGTCTCTCCTATAGCTTCAAATGTAAAGTGCACTCAGACAAAGAGCATACTCGATCTCGTGGCACTTAAACCTGTCTGGGGCAGTTGACTTTACTACATGAATTTAGTAGATTAACAGGATCTCCCGCTTATCTCAGTTGGTTGGAGACTCTGTCTTCTGTTGGTCCTGTACATGTGATTCTCTGGTACTTATGAGCAAATAGAGCACTTATCTATGGGGCTGTTCTCTAGAGTTATGTGTGCAAAAAATGCACCTTAGAGAGTTCAGTCCAGAATGCAAGCAGCTAGCTCCACTGAGCCTCATGTTGTACCCTGCTGGGAATTCATGGTGCAGTCCAATGCTTTGCTGAGTGCACTACATGAGTTACTTGTACCAGAATAGCTCAAATGCAAAACTTTCCTTGAGCTTATTGACATGCACCTTCCTTATCTCCACCAGGACCCACTACACTGAAAATTCTACAGAGTTGAAGCCTCTGATCTGTGTCCTCAGACATCTGGACAATTCTGTGCTCAAAACATCTGAGAATCTCTAGGCAAAGAGAAAACAATCAGAGAGGCAGAAGACCCAGGCGGTGACAGCATCATAGAAAACAGAAAAGCTTCAGATGGAAAAGTGTTAGTTGCTCCTTTGTTGTATGATGAGCTAAGAGAGAGTAGAATGTCGCTGACAACCAGGAGGGTACTGTGACTTTAGCACACACTGCATCAGTGGAATAGGAAGAAGAGGGACAGAAGGAAGGCCACTAGAAGCGAAGGGAATGTCTGTATTAAGATCAGACTGGCAAACACGTGATCCAGAAGTTCCTCCTCCTAGTGTCCACCCTAATAGCTCACAATAAATACATCCATGTACTTAGGAGTATATGGTGATATTTTACTGGACCATTGTCTATTATGGGGGAAAAACATGTTGTTAATGACCACCAATAGGCAAAGGATAAATCAGATAAAACTATGTAACCGAATGTTCTCCAGCCTTTACAAAGTATAAGTAGAATATCCTTGTGAGAAAAAAAAGTTAAACAAAGCTCTCTATGTCCAAGGCACCCATAAATGTATCTAAATGTGAAGAAGAAGATCTAACGGGAAGCATACCACATGAACGAATGACTCTCACCTGGGTGCTAAACATGGAATTACAAGATATAATATTTTCCACTATAAGTTTTGCTTTGATTGGCTCCTTTCCTATATCCTTTTTCCTCTTTCTTGGAATGGGAATTGTATCCTGTGCCATTGCATGTTTGAAGTTCAATGGTACCTTGGTTTACAAACTCAACTCTCTCTACATGATTATAGTCACAAACCAAAGTGAATGAGAACCAAATCAAATCTCTGCATAAGGTCAACATTGAACCTAACCACTTAATTTGACTTAGTTCTTGTCAAACTCAGTTTGTGACAAGAATTATGGAAAGAATCAATATCATGAACTGAGACACTACTGTATTTTACTTTCCTTTTTTTATTTTTACAGGAGGTCACAGCTAAGAGTTCGCCTTGAGTTGCAAAGAAGACTTTGGACTTGGATTTTTCAGCAGTGCTGTAATTGTTAAGACTTTGGAAAGTCTTAGAGATAACTAAATTGTATTTTACATAATGAGATGGACATGAATACTGAGGGCCAGAGTCAGAATATTATAGTGTAGATCTAAAGTATCACACCTACAGCCTCTTGTGTTTAGAAGTGGGGCTTCTGAAAAGTAATTTGATCATGGAGGCACTATATTCATTAGTGGATTTAGTCATTGAAGATTTTATAGACAAATGTGCTGTTAGGAAGTGGGGCCTGGTTGGAAGCTGGTCATGGGGGAATGACTGGTGGGGTGTGTTCTTGTCCTCAGTTTCCCCTTTTTAATACTCACCTAAGCAGTCCCATATTACCAGTAGTATATATCTCAATTGTGGTGTATTCATGTCTGAGTTTTAGCATAGGGAAAATTCACTTCCTATTGGGTCTGGTGGGCAGACAGAGATCAAGGGTCTTAAATGCACAATATACATCTTAAGACACACACACATACTTCCATGTCAAAATAGTATCACTGAAAATAAAGCTATATCAACAATAGGTGCCTTGGAACAGAAGCTCAGGATGTAATAATGGCTGACATATGCTGAGCCCAAACTACCCTGAGGGGCTGGTTGAGTTCCTTTGTTGTTTCTTCCATCCATAAGAGCAAGGAGGAGCCATTCATTTTACCAAAAAAAAATGTAGGACTAGAAAGTTAAATGTCACTGGAAAAAAATACAAGAGCAAAACCTAGCCATACATGCTATGGAATTCTTCCCAGCTTAAGAGGGGTTTCTGAACATATGCACAGTCATAGTATACTATGGGAATTTCCTACAAGGGAAATGACATTGAAGCAAATCCATTATGATTTCCCCCTAAAACATTTTTTTTTTTGTGGTACCAGGGATCAAACTCCCTCAAAAACATTTTCAATCACCTTTGCATTGATTTGACAACAAAAACAATATAAATTGTTTAGTGGTGGAAAGACTTCATGGATTCAGATATTTCTAACCATGGTCAGATGGTTCCACTGCCTTTGGGCAATTGAGGAGGGAATATCATAGTGGAAGAAAGGTGCTCACCTAATGGCTTGAAAAGTCATCGATAAATACTCCTCATAATTTGATCATGTCCCAGAATTCTATCAGTTAGCAAATAATTCTTTGGTACACTGATGTACATAAGACATTGGGAACAAACTATTAACATAATAGTAGAGGTGATCAGAACAGAATTTAATAGTTTGAGAAATATACTTGTGCAGTGAGGAAATAGAAGTAGTTCACATACTCACTTAGTGATATTTTCTACCTGATACTGAACAGAGCTGTATGAATTGTTTCACATGTCCAAAAAGACTCCAAAATCAATTTTCTACACTGGAGTAATCACTTTTTTTGTTATTTATGTATTTTTTATTTTTAAGAATAAAAATAGCAGAAACAAAGATAGAAAAAAACCAGTAACAAGTAAGAGTACTTATAGTACAGAATTTGGAAACAAGAAAATTTAACAATGGTCACATTACATATTTTCATCATCAAATCAGTATAGATCAACAGACATAGGTATGTAAGACTGATCAAACAGTTAAACATTAACACTTTCAATAAACATTAATTTTTAACTCTTCCAAATGCATTTTGTATTTAAGTTACTCTTCTAAAAACAAACAAACAAACAAAATATACACAAACAAACAAACAAAAAAAAAATATATATATATACACACACATAGTGGTTGAGAATGCAGACAATGCAAGGCCCTGAGATTGATTCCTGGTATCACCCAAAATTTATTTATTTATTTATTTATTTATTTATTTATTTATTTATTTATTCTTTTGAATTCTTACACTAGGGAGACTATACGATATTTGCATATGTGGGATTGATTTATTTCACTTATCAGTATACGTTCAAAATATGTCCATTTATATATGAAGTCTTCTAGTTTATCATTCCTTGTAGCTGAGTAATATTCCATTTTATGAAAATATCACATCTTTTTCAACCATTATTCAGATGATGGGCATTTTGGTTGTTTCCAGGATTTGGCTATCACAAATTGTGCTGCTATGAACATAGGTGCACAGATATAACTATGATATGATGTTTTCAGTTCTTCTGGAAACATTTCCAGTAGGAGGATAGCTGGATAGAATGGGATTTCCATCTCTAGTTTTTTAAGAAGTCTCTGCACTGCTTTCCATAATGGTTGCACCAATCTGCATTCCCACCAACAGCAGAGAAGGGTTCCTTTTTCTCCACAGCCTCTCCAACATTTGTTGTTGGTTGATTGCTTTATAGTAGCATTTCTTCATATATTTATAGGCTTGTTGAATTTCTTTCTTTGAGAAGTAGGTGTTCATCTCAAATGCCCATTTCTGGATTGGGTCTTTGAATTTTGAGGCCCTAAGGGCTTTTAGTTCTTTATAAATTCTAGATAGAAGACCTTTATCTGAATATTTATTAGTTAAAATCTTTTCAAAATTTGTGGGTTGTCTTTTCACTCTGTTAGTAATTTCTTTTGACATGAAAAAACTTCTCAGCTGAAGGAGGTCCCATTTGTTGACTCTGTCGAGTGTTAAATATGCATTTTCATTCTTGTCCATGAACTTTTTGCCTACCCTGATGTCTTCAAGATTTCCTCTGACTTTCTCCTCTAGGAGGTTTAGGGTTTCTCTTTTAATATTTAAATCTTTAATCCATTTTGACTTTAGTTGAGTGCATGGTGATAGACTTGAGTGAGGTTTTAGTTTTCAGCATGTAGAGAGCCAGTTTGTCCAGCACCATTTGTTAAAGAGGTTATCTTTCTTTGAGTAAGCATGTTTGGCCCTTTTGTTGAAGATAAGGTGGTTGAGTGTGTTTGTATTTGTTTCTGCATCTTCTAATATATTCCATTGATCCTCAGGTCTATTTTTTTTTGCCAATTCCATGCTGATTTTATTTCTGTAGCTTTGTAGTATAACTTTACGTCAGGAATTGTAATGCCTCCTGTCTTACCTTTGTTGTCCAGAATTGTCTTTACAATACTGGGTCATTTTTGGTTCCAAATAAATTTTTGTGATTGATTTCTCCAGTTCTGTTAGATACCTTGATGGTATTTTGATAGGAATTGCATTAAATCTGTGTAACAGTTTAGGGAGTATGGCCATCTTCACAGTGTTGGTTCTTCCTATCCAGAAGAAGGGAATATCTTTCCATTTTCTGAAATCCTCTACGATCTCTGTTTTCAGAGTACTGTAGTTTTCATTGAAAAGCTCTTTTACTTCTTTAATTAAGTTACATCCTAAGTATTACATTTTCTTTGATGCTACTGTAAAAGGTACTGTTTCTCTAATTTCTCTCTGTGTATCTTTTATCTGTACAGAGGAATGTCATTGACTTTTGTGTGTTGACTATGTAATCTGCTATGCTACTGAATTCGTGTGTTAATTCTACTAGCTTGTTAGTGGAGTTTTTGGGGTCTTCCAAATAAATTATCATGTCATCTGCAAATAATGATAATTTAACTTCTCCTATACCTATTTTTATTTCTTTTATTTCTCTCTCTTGTCTAATGGCTGTAGCTAATGATTCCAGAACTATGTTGAATAGGAGTGGTGATAGAGGATATCCTTGTCTTGTACCATATTTGAGAGTAAATGACTTCAGTTTTTCCCCATTTAGAATTATGTTAGCTGTTGGGTTGTCATAGATGGCTTTTATCAGATTGAAGTACAGGCCCTCTATTCCAATTTCTGTAGGACTTTGAACATGAATGAGTGTTAAACTTTGTCAAAAGCCTTTTCTGCCTCAATTGAGACAATCTTGTGATTTTTGGCTTTGGCTCTATTGATATAGTGTATCACATTTATAGATCTGTGCATATTGAACCATCTTGCATCACTGGGATGAATCCTACATGGTCATGGTTCATAATCTTACTGATGATTTGTTGCATTCTAGAGGTGAGGATATTATTAAGAATTTTTACATCTATGTTCATGAGAGAAATTGGCCTGTAGTTCTGGTTTTTAGTTGTGTTTCTCTCTGGTTTTGGTATCAGTGTAACACTTGCTTCTAGGAATGATTTTGGGAGGATTGATTGCTTTTCAATTTCATTGAAGAATTTGAAGAGTATTGGGCTTATATCTTATACAAATTTCTTGTAGAGTTCAGTGGTAAATCCATCAGGTCCTGGACTTTTCTTTGTTGGTAGGCTTACTATTACATTTTGTATTTCATTGGCTGTTATTGGGTTATTAAGAGTTCTTCTATCTTCTTGATTCAGTTGGGTAGTTTGTGCCTCACTAGGAATCTGTCCATTTCTTCTGTGTCTTAATTCTGTGAGAGTAAAGATTCTCAAAGGAGCTATTTATGATCCTCTGAATCTCTGCTGGGTCTGTAGTAATTTCACCCTTTTCATTCCTTATCATCACTTGAATTTGAGTCCTTTCTTTCCTCTTTTTGATGAGGTTAGCTCTTGACTTATCAATTTTATTTCATCTTTCGAAGAACCAGCTTTTTGATTCATTAATTCTTTGCATTGTTTTCTTTGTCTCAATTGAATTTATTTCTGCTCTAATCTTTATAATTTCCTCCTGTCTTTGGGCTTTGGATTTTGTTTCCTATTCCGTTTCTTGTTAGTTTAGGTGCTGCATCAGAGTATTTATTTGTTCCCATTCTGTTTTCTTAATGTGTGAGTTCAGGGATATAAATTTCCCTATAAGAACTGCTTTCATTGCATCCCATAAAATCCAGTAAGTTGTGTTTGAATTTTATTTTCTTTTTTTTTTAAAGAATTTTTTATTTTTTTAATTTTTTTTTCTTGTTTAAGAACCTTTGCTTGTCTATTCACTCATCTTCATGGCCAGCTCAGCCCGCCCCGAGGGCAGGGATGAATTTTCATTAAATTCTAGATATTGTTTAGTTCCTTGTTTAATTTCATGTGTAACCCACTGGTTGCTGAGAAGGGTAGTGTTTAATTTCCACGTATTTCTGAGGTTTTTTTGGGTTCTTTTGTCATTTATTTCCAATTTCATTGCACTGTGGTCAGATAATATGCATGGGATAGTTTCTGTTTTCTTTCATATACTTAAGCATGACCTATGCATTAATATCTGACCTATTTTATAAAATGTACCATGTGCAGCTGAAAAGAATCTGTATTCTTAAGTGTTTGGGTGGAAAACTCTGTATATGTCCACTAAGTCCAGTTTTTCCAGGTTCCAGTTCAGGTCTGATACTTCTTTGCTAATTTTTTGTCTGCTTGACCTATCTTGTTGGGATAAAGGGGAGTTAAGGTCTCCTGTTAAGATTGTGGCATTAAATATTAGGTTTTTCATGTCCGTTAAAGTTTGTCTTATATAACTTGGTGCTCCTAGGTTGGGTGCATACATGTTTATGAGTGTTACCTCTTCATCTTGAATTTTTCCCTAACTAGTATTTAGTAGCCTTCTTTATTTCATTTGACCAAACTTGGTATGAAGTTTAGAGTCTCTGCAAACAAGATTGCTACCCTGCTTTTTTCTCAGCTGCTGCAGCATGTAGTATTGTTTTCCACCCTTTAACTTTTAGCCTATGAGTTTCTTTATGAGTTAAGTTAACTTTATAAGTTAACCCTTGTATACAGTATGTTGTTGGATTTTGCTTCCTTATCCACTCTGCCAGTCTATTTCCTTTATATAGATAATTGAGTCCACTTACATTGATGGTTATAATTGAAATGTATTGACTTATGAATGACATGACTTTTACTTACTGCTGTTTACCTCTTTTTCTCCTGTGTTTAATTGTTTGCCCTATTTGGTGGGTTCTTTGTGTTCTCATTTGTGGAGTTTGGTCATTTTTGGTCTCTCTCTAAAGTTTTTTTTAGTATATTTTGTAGGGTTGACTTTGACATCATTAAATTTTTTAGTTGTTCCTTATCATGGAAGTATTTCATTTCTCCCTCATATTTGAAGGAGAGTTTTGCTGGGTATAGCAGTCTGGGCTGGAATTTGTTTTCATGGAGGACTTGAAGCACTCTGCTCCATACTCTTCTTGACTTCATTGTTTGTGAAGAGAAATCTGCCACTATTCTGATGGGTTTTCCTTTAAATGTGATCTGTTTCTTTTCTCCCGCAGCTTTTAGTATATTATTCTTTAGCAGGATTTCTGGGATCTTGACTAGTATATGTCTGGTTGTGTTTTTAGTCGGATTGATGTTATTTGGCGTTCTGTGTGTTTCAGTTACTGAATGCTGATTGTTTTCTCAACTTTGGGAAGTTTTCTACTATTACTGCTGCCATTATTCTTCTTATATCATTTGAGTCGACTCCTTTCTTGTTGATTCCTATTAAATCACGTTGTTCCTTTTTTGCATCATCTTGCAGATGTTGAATTATTTTTTCCTACATCCTACTTGTTTTTAAGAGATCTTTTCTTACCTTTTCACTAGCTGTGACTGTGTCTTCAAGATTTGAGATTCTATCTTCACTTCAGTTCATACGGTTTTGCCAGCTTGTGATGAGATTTTATTTTCTTGTGTACCTCTTTGAAACTGTTTCATGTGATCTATTTCATTCCTGTATTGGTCCATCAGTGAATCCATCATTTTTCTATTTCCCTCTAATTTGTAATCAGTGTCTTCTTTAGTGGTACTGAAGTCTCTCATTATAGTTATCCTTTCTCTCTCTAGTTCAGAGATTATTTCTGCTCTGTTCTCCTCTCTACCTTTCTGTAGTTGTTCACCCACTTTAGCTGCTATTACTTTAGAGAGGTCTTTTTTAACTTCAGAGGTTATTTCTGCCCTGGTTTCCTCTATATGTTTCTGCAGTTGTTTTTCCACTTCAGAGTCTATTAATTCATGCATTTCCTTTTTTACTTCTCATGTTATCTCTGATCTGAGTTTCTCTGTACATTTCTGCATGTCTATCTCAGAAGCTATCTATTCAGAGATTTCATCTGCCTGATTCCCATTTTCTTGTAAGGTAGTATCTCTTTGATCTGTTACAGGGGGTCTTGGGACCTGAGATTGCATTTTGCTCCCTGTCTATATCATTCTTTAAAACAGTGACCTTTGATCCAGGACTGCGTGCCCTCAGGTTAGTCGTTCAGTCCAAGCTTCTGGGTCAGCTAAGCTGCTTTTAGGCCAGGGGAGGGAGGTCTCACTCACCTGGTGAGCCTCACTGCTGGATAGGCTAAACTTGCTTCAGGCCGGAGGTCTGACTCAAGTGGTGGACCTGGTGCTGGATAGGCTACAACTGTGTCTGAGTGAACATCTGAATCACATGGCTGACCTAGCTGCTGGAAAGTCTGAGCTTGCGGCGGGCCAGAGGAGGAGTGACGTGGCGGGCCTGATGCTGGATAGGCTGCTCTTGAGGCAGGCTGGTGGAGGTCTCAGGTGGGCCATAGGTCTCAGGCAGGCTGGAGGTTTCAGGAGGGCTGGAAGAGGTCTCTTTAAATTAAGGAGGAAGTGTTCATCCGGCTGCCTTTCTAAGACTTCTGACAAGTGAGTATGACCAGGGACACCCTCCTCATCTGAGACATCCTGGGGTAATCAGTTTGATACATTTGAATTCAAATATATGGTATGAAATAGGTTATTGCTTCGTATTTTGCTAAACAATAAAAATCTGCACTTTATTTTTGAAGAAAAAAAAATACAGGAAACACTGAAGCTCAGACCATCTAGGAAGTCTAGTTTCTTAACTAGCACATCTGGCATCAGGATGCAGTGCTCAAAACCATGTGAGACTGGAAGAACACAAACACCTTGGGTATTCCTAGCTAAGAATCAGGAGGCATCGTGTATCCCTGCAGGTGTCAGCTGTGGTGATGACACCTGAGTACCAGGCTCTCCCCTTCACACTGAGATGCTATCTAAGATTCATGGCAACTGGATGCCACTTGGAGGATAAGCAAGAAGAGAATTAATCCCTTGTTGACTGAGTTTCCTAGAGATAGCTGCAGGTATCACTGAATATTCTACTAGGAAAGGTTTAGGGAAGGCTTGAGATTGAAATTAAATTTTGACATAGTAAACATAAAAATCCCTACCTAAGCTTTCTAGGGTAAGATACTGATGCTTCCAACTCTCTAGCTTGATATCAAGAACTATGAAAGTAACTTATGCTATGGGGACCACTAATAATTACGGTGAAATGGGTTGTAGATGATGACTATTCCAATGTTTTAGATGGACTCAGCAAAGTTAAGTATGTTTCCTGAGATTGCATGACTAGTAAATAGTGACGTTGGGTGCACTGAAATTTTGAAAATGAATTTCTTTTCTGAATTTCGAAGAACTGAAAAGCAAAACTGTGCTTCATTTCTTGGGTGAGATGGTTGAGAGAATGTCTTGGGTCTGACCAGAACTTTAACGCTCATGCTCCTGTATCCAACTCCTCTGAAGGACCCAGATATTGTGTCCTCCTAGTTTTGTTTTTGAGACAGGGTCTCGTTATATGGGTTGGGCTGCCCTTGGCTCACTTTAGAGACCCAGGCTGGTCTCAAACTTGCAGTGATTGGTTTTATGATGTCTCTCCCATGGAGAATGGTCTCCATGGATATTAATACACAAGTGAAGATGTCTGAACATAGTGATGTCTTCTATAAGGTCATCCTCAAACTTCTTAGTGACCCAACTTCAAGTCTCTCTTGCAAGCCACTGAACAACCAGCTAAGGTTTCCACCACTGGCCATGAGTTAATTATGTTCTAACTTTAGGCCACTTGGCTTCCTGGTACAAGTGGATGAAGGCACATTACTTGAAGCTCTTTTCATGTCTTTAGGTCACTCCAAGCACTCAAAGGCTGTATATATTGAGATACAGTCCATTTCCAGTTTTGTTTTGGATTTACCTTCTTGGTTTGAAGGCAGTCTCATCAAGCTACTCTTTTGCCTTCCCCTCTATGATAGCTCTTACCTTAAAGAAACAGGAATCAGTGCTTAGTGTATTAGGTTAGCTAGGGCTGATAAAACAAAGTATCACAAATCTGGTGGCTTAAGAACAGGCATTGGGGCTGGGGAGATAGCTCCATGGCACAAGTGCCTGCCTGGCAAGTGCAAGATCATGAGTTCAAACCCTAGTCCTGGAAAAATAAAGAGCCCACAAGCATTTATTCTCTCACTTCTATAGGTCAGAAGTCTGAGACCAAGGTGTCAGCAGGGTTGCTTTCTTCTGAGCACTGTGAGAAAGAATCCCATCACTGTCTCCTACATTTTAGAGGGTTGAAGGCAACTTTTGGCTTATAGAAGCATGATCCTGATCTTTGCCTTCCTCTTCACATGGCATTGTCCATGTGTGTGTGTGTGTGTGTGTCCAGAGTTTTCAATTTTTGTATCAGTTATGTTGGTTGGTACCATCCCTCATGACCTTATCTCACTAAATTTACTGCATCTGTATTGACCCTACTTTCAAATAGGCTCATACTACGAAAGCCTGGAGATCAGACTCCAACATATGCATTTTGTGGAAGGGCTCAATTCAATTCATATGAGGTGGGTTGTTGTGACTTCTTTGTGTGCATATTTTTTTTTGAGACAGGGTCTTGCTATGCAGTTCAGGCTAGCCTTGAGCTCATTTTTGTAGCCCAGGCTTGTCTTGAACTTGCACCAATCCTCCTGCCCCAGCCTCCCAAGTGCTGGGATTACAGGTGTGCGCCACCATGCCCGGCCCTTGTGTGTGCATTTTAATTATACATGATGGATGGGAAATCCCCTCCTCCAGGTGAATCTGCAAACCTGATGGATTGGGGCTAAACTCTGTTATCCAGTCCCATTATGTTGTCATCATCAGGGGCACCATAATAACACTTCCAAACTGAGCATCAATGCTGTGCATAGGCGTCCTCAAACTTGCAGGTGTCTCCTTTCCTCAGTGTTAAGCCACCCATGGAAGTGGTTGGCGATCCAGCTGAGAGATTACCAGAAGTCTTTGCTGTGATGTTTTGGAGTCCCTTTTCCTGAGAATCAGCCATCTCTTGTAGTCCATGAGGTTCAGCCCTGAGAAGTAATGCAGGCCCAGAAACTGGGTCAGTGGCATCACTTGTTGGGTGGCACCCCTCAGTCTCCTGCTCATCCACCCCTGATTTTGGTGGATGTGTTAAGAGTACAGTGCCCTCACTGGATACTCATCAGTCCTGCTCATGGGGGCAGTCTTGGCTGTGGCTCAGAGTCCTCTAGTTACCTGTTACAACAATTGTGCCCATCTGGCTGCTGGTGGTGACATGCTGCCACCTGGCCTGGAATGTTTTCAGGTTCTCTTCTCTCCATTGCTACTAAGGAGCCCAGCCCTGGCTGTGGTCACCTAACTTCCTAACATTGCTGGTGGTTTCCCATCCGTGAACTCCTTACCACTTTATAAGCACAGTTTCCTTTTTTTTTTTTTTTTTTTTTTTTTTTTTTTTTTTTTGTCTTTTTGGAACAGGGTCTTCCTATGCAGTTCAGACTGGCCTTGAGCTCACTTTTGTAGCCCAGGCTGGCCTTAAACTCACACCGATCCTCCTGCCTCAGCCTCCTGAGTGCTGGGATTACAGGTGTGCGCCACCACGCCCGGATTTCTTCAGGTCCTTTTGTATGACACAAATACTGGCCACTTTCTTGGCCTTACGTGGTGTACCCCTTCCAGGGCACATGCTTCTCTGAGTCTTTGGTCCTCTCCCATCTTCTGTCACTGCAGTTCTGGTGTTTGTCTCTTGCTTGATATGGGCTGTTACCCTCCCCAAGTTTTCAAGGGCCACCTAGTTGGCACACCTCTGGAGGCCTTGCTTGGATGCTGAGTTCTATGTCTCAGAAAGATGCTTCCAGATTAATAAATGTAATCTAGTCTCATGCCCAGTCCTCACTGAATTCATTGTACTTGGGAATGAGTCTTTTATATCTCATACATAGATGTCTCCCAGGAGCCTCATGCACTCAAAGGTAGCACTTTGAAAGGTGGTTGAGGGGCTGGGGAGATAGCTCAGTGGAATAAGTGCTTGCCTGACAAGTGCAAGGTCCAGAGTTTGATCCCCGGTACCACAAAAAATTATCCAATTCAAATTAAAAGTGGTTGAGTTAGAGTGGCATAGCTGACTTGCTGTTAGAAGGTGAGGTTTGGTCAGAAGAGGTGGGTCAGTGGGCAAGTGACCTGGAGGATGTATATCTCCCTTCCCCCAGCTCCTTCCTTCACTTTCTGATTATTGTCCATGATGCTGTGAGCAGCCCTCATCTGCCATGCTGTCCTGCCTTGGAGCCAGCTGACCATGGACTGAATGTGAGCCAAAACAAGCCTCTCTTCCTTTGTGTTTTGAGTGTTGGGTATTGTGTTTCAGCAATGAAGAAAGTAATGGTTACCAAGTCCCACATAGTTCCTCAGCTCCTGCTGGAACATGTTATATCCTATAGTTCTTCTGGGTTAGAGTCCATTTCTCTCTTAGCTAACCCAACACTTCCCTGCTGGTTGGTACTCCAATTTAGTCATGATGTGGCCTCATTATGAGTTTGAGGTTGGTCCTGTGAAGAAAATGGAGTCACATATTTTCTTAAATGCAGGGAACCATGCACAAAGTCGAGGTATGTATTCATCAGGGGAGAGTGAGCCACTGGCACAGACCCCAATCCTTCATGATTTTCAGGCATATTGGCCCAGCTCTTACCACCCAAGTTCCTGGTCTTGGTTCTTCCCCATTAAGGCTCTTCTTTTGCATAACAGGTATGTTAGTCATAATTCTATCACTGGGACAAAATACCCAATACCACAACTTGAAGAAAGCAAGGTTTATTTTAGTTTACAATCTCAGGAGCTTCAGTCCATAGTGTGCAGCTCCAAGGCAGAGGCAGCATGATCAGAAGGCACAGTGGAGAAAGCTGTTTGTCATGGCGGTCAGAAAACAGAGAGACAGGGGTTGGAGAGATAACTCAGTAGAATAAATGCTTGCCTGGGAAGCACAAGGTCCTGAGTTCAATCCCCAGTAACACAGAGAGTGAGAGAGAGAGAGAGAGAGAGAGAGAGAGAGAGAGAGAGAGAGAGAGAGAGAGCACAGAGAAAGAACAGGGAGGGGCTGTGGGCAAGATAAACCTGTAGCCTCCAATGACCCACCACTCTAACCAGGTCCCATCTCCCAATAGCATGGTAAGCCATGAAGTCATCAAGGAATGGACCCACTGGTAAGTACAGCACCCCATGATCTGGTCACCTTCCAACAGACCTGCCTCTGAATATATGTGATTTTCAGGGGACATTTTAGTTTTAAATCATAACACCAGTCTGGCCAGAGGTGAAATGTCAAACTTCCCTGTAACTCCGTTCCTCTCATTTTGAAGTCCTAGGTTTGATTCTCATCTTGTGCAACCCCCCAGCTGCTGAGTTTTTACATTTACTGCCCCTCTGGCTTAGAGTTAGGATCATCCTTTGGTTTTCCTAAGTTTCTCCAGTGCATCAATAGTACCAGCCATAGCCATAGAATGCTTGTTACTATACCCCCAAACCCTTTCTCTGCATACCCTCCCTCTGGCACCCAGTCCCATCCTCCATTATAAGGGCCTCAAACTGCTCCTGAAATTGTACTGTCTGGGTACAGGGGATTATTTCAGGAACTGTTTGTGTAGTCTTCTTTACTTGTCAAACAGTGAAGGTCATGCTTCTGAATCCATCTCAGAATCCTCTTTCTTGGTCCAGCACTAAAATTCATGGTCACCATCAGCTGCTGAGGTGGAGATTTGAGTACAAAGTATCACTGTACTACAGGAGCCATGCTGAGAGGGATGAGGATACCAGGTTGGCTGGGAAGAAATGAGTGCAATAGCTGTGTCAGTGGCTTCAACCAACTCTTGGGGAGCTGTGAATATGGGACAACCCTTCTGTGACATGGACTGTGGGGAGTCGACCTTTCACTCTCACACTGGTCGTCATTGTATCTGGGCTGACTTGGAGAGAGTGGTGGGAGCCTGGGCAAGAACGCTTACTTTGGCTGAGGGTCATCCCTGAGGTACCACCTGACTGTGAGCTGCACAGCTCACACTTGGTAATTAAGGAATTGAGGACTTTGCTTTCCAAGGGGAGATCTGGGGAACCAACCCTAGCATCCACAGTAAGCTTTAGGACAGTGAGGAACACTGGCAGTGGTATCCAGGGAGTCCCAGGAATAAGCCTGCCCCACCTTGTACCCTGTCAGTTTAAGGGAAATATCCTGCATTACTAGGAAAGGTTCAGAGGTGTCCAGCCTTGTTCTGTGGTATTTAAAAAGGACTACACCCCCAAAGAATACTTTATGGGTCTTCTTTAGCCAATAGAATTTTGTTTTATAATTTACAGTATTTTCCTGACCTATACTATCCCCTTCAATAAAAAGACCAAGCATCTAGAGTGAAAGGCAGAAATGCATTGCCCTTCAAGAGGGATCCCAAGAAGGACAGGTTTCACTATGTGCTGCAAAAAGACAAACAGGAGTTTGTCTGATTCAAAAAGGAGCAAGGGGTCAAATGTATCATTAAAGCTAAACAAGCAGGTCTTGTCTTGTGCTGCATGTAACTGACTGAGTGTGCTGTGTGCCTGGATCAGTGCCCTGAGGAAGGAAGATGAGGGCCGTACCAGTGCCACGCAGCCACTGTGCTTGGAGAAGCAGTATGGTGCGGCACAGTGCTCGTCCTAGATCTGAGC
>PVJA010012660.1:0-51370 GCA_004027025.1 Myocastor coypus | reverse complement strand
TGAGGTGAGCAACTTCACTCCACCATAACTTCCCTGCCTTGATTCTGGGCCACAGTGACGGGGCTGTTCTATGTGGGCTGAAACCTTGAAACTGTGAGCACAAATGAATATTTCTTCCTTTTGCATTGATTTTCCTCAGGTACTTTGTCATAGCAATGGAAAACTGACACACCTTCTGAAGTAGAGACCCTTGATTTTTATTTCAAAACTAATTTATGAAGATAGGTGTAAGTAAAAAGGATATATTTTTAAAAAAGGATATATTTCATTATTTATCCTTTTTTAAAAATATATCCTAAATATTTCATTATTTAGGATAATAAATATAGAAATTAATATTATATTAAATTATATTTTATTTACCTTGTTAACTTTATTTAAATTCTTGACTGCCAAATAGGTTCTTGACTCACAAACATTTTTAAAAGATGATTATATTTATTGTCTACAAATTATTTTTCTTTTTCTTTTGGATCTTAATTGACACAAAATATCTGTACATATTCATGGGGTACAATACAATAATTCAATACCTGTATATAATGTGTAAAGGTCAAATCAAAGTAATTGTGAGCCAAATGTGGTAGTGCACGTCTATAATCCCATTATTATTTCTAATAATAATTAGCATTACTTATTATTTCTATATATTGGGAAATTTTGGACCATTTTAATCATCTATGAAATAGTTGGAGATTATGGACACACTATTGTGCTGCAAACATTCTAGACTAATTCCATTTATCTAGTCATATTTTGGAACCAACATTAACCTCTCTCAAAAATATTTTTGAGTCTATTATTAATAAAATACGGTGGTTAAGTGAGATGACAACTGTCTACATTTCTATATTTCTTCTTGTGTGTGTGTGTGTGTGTGTGTGTGTGTGTATATCTTTTTATTTACTCATTTGGTACAGGGTCTTGTTATGCCACTTGAACTTGTAGTGATCCTCCTGTCTCAACCTCCCCAGTACTACAATTATAGGTGTGCATCACCATGCCTGGGGTTCCAGGCTAGCACAACATGCAGTACCAGGGATTGAACCCACATCTTTGCACTTATTGGGCAGGCACTTATACCTCTGAGCTAGCCTCCCCAGGCCTCTTAAGCCATTTTTTAAGAAAAATTTTTAGGAAAGGAAAAATGTGACAACGATAAATATTAATGAACAATAAATATTAATTAATACATATTAAAGGAATATTAATGTATTCCTTTGTTTTCTTAAGTATGGCGAGGTAGAAGAGATGTGAGACACTGCTAACTAGCATGTTGTAAGGTCATATGAGGGGTAATTTTTTTGTTTTTAACAGTTCTGGTTTAGTATTCAGAGTTAAATTATAAATCATGGAGTTGCTGTGTTGGATGGGTTAGCAAAACAGTGACTCAGGATTATAGCAGAAGTGGAAATCCAGCCAAGTGACTTCCTTATAGGTGTTTTTCTGTATAAAGTTATATTTCAACTAACTTCCTCTTAAATTGTTTTTTCAGAGGCTCCTTGGAGAGAAAGAGAGAGAGAGAAGGAGAGAGAGAGAGAGAGAGAGAGAGAGAGAGAGAGAGAGAATGATAGAATTTTAAACTGACCAGAACTATTAGATGATCTTCACTTTATTTTAATGCTAAAACATCTACCTGGGAGGAAGTAGAAAGCCTCATTTCTATAAAGTAGGACCTAGTGGTAACATGGTGCCAGACTTGGACCTGTATCCCTCATCACCCTGCTTTCTTCACAGTATGGGGCTTGAACCCAGGACCTTCTCACCCAGCTATATCCCTAGACCCTAGACCTTTTATTTTATTTTATTTTATTTTTTTGAGACAGCATGTCAGTAAGTTGCACAGCCTAGGCTGAAAGTTACAATCTTACTTCCTCAGATTCCAGAGTGCTGGACTTATAGACATCCACCACCCCATCTGGCTCTTTTACCCCTTTTTAATAAGTATTCTTTGCTCAGATAAGTTGGCCTGCCTTAATTGACTTTCAGGGAGTGGATGGTGGGAACACAGCTTTGGAAACAATTCCTGTGTGCTAATTTGTTGCAAATAAACTTTCTTTTGTGTGACAATTATTCTTTTTTTTTTCTTCATATATATATATATATATATATATATATATATATATTTATCATATATATATCATATATATATTTATCATATATATATATTTATCATATATATATATTTTATATATATTTTTTTTAATTTAACAATGGTTAGATTACATATTTTCATCATCGGATCAGTTTAGATTAATAGATATCAGTGTATAAGACCAATTAAACATTAACACTTTCAATAAATATTAAATTTTTTCTCTTTCTTTTTTTACTAATTGACACATTGTATATTGTCCTCACAATAGTTATACAGAGCACAGTGTTTGGGCATGACTCACCTTCCTACTGATGTTGCTAAGTAAAGAAAAAAAAATTTCTCTTTGAATTAACAGGAAGCAGATGCATATACAGTCCAATGTTCCACAATTACAGAGGGCCACCAGTTAAACTTGCAATGTTGGAGGCTATTGATCCAAGCCTTCTACAGCTCATCTCATCAATCTGGCTCTGCGTTTCATGCCTCATAATTAAGCTTTTTTGCTGGGTGATCAAGGGCAAGTCAAAGCAAGACCTGCATAACAAAACACTCATCTTTTGTATCTTCCAACGTCAAATCCCCTCAGGATTAACTTTGGAACCATATATAGTGGTTTGTAGAACTGTTGTCAGTGTCAGCCTTTGGGATGAGTCACAGCCATTGCTTGGCCACTTTGCTTTCTGTGAAAGCCTGAGAGAATGTTTTTCCCTGGGTGACTCTCCTTAGACACACTACAGTTCATTTATCCCTTTCCTCTGAGGTCCCATAATCTCCTTGACCAGAAAATTTGAGACACATCTGAGTTATAGGATATTACAGCACAGGTTCTCTTATGTCCTGAGTCCTTACTGACCTTGAAGGGCCAGGGCCAAAATAGTGGCTATCCTCCTAGCCCTTCTTTTTCTTCAATTTTTGGTCTGTTAACTTACATTCTCAACCCTCCAGCAGAAAAGCTTCGTGGTACTATTACTCTATAACATAGGTAATTGAGCTTACCATCACTGGCTTTCTGAATATCAAACATCTTTCACTCAGCTTGAAATTGACATTTTCTGACTGTGATATTCTAATAACGCTCCATAGAATGTGATATAAGCAATTACACAATTTTTACACAGATATTTGGAAATTCAAGGAAACACAAAATGTAGCCTGTCAAGCCTATGGTATTTGGCCCAGTCTCTTACTTTCAACTAATATTCTCTCAAAAAGACGAGAGTGACATGCATTCCAAGCATAGTTTTAGTGTTATATGGTGCTATGATCAGTGTGATGAACCTTTTGAAGGTTCTTAGGACCAATATCTTATTCATCCTGTGTACATAAATGCAGGGTTTTGCTCCTGATATGTTTCCTCTTTTATCTGCTTCCAGAATTATTCTTAATGTTTTATTCCAACTTAATTTCCATGAAAAGGCAGACCCATGGATTACAATTTGTTTGATTTTTTAAATATTCAGGATCAACTTCAAAATTGCTACTTATATTTCCTTCACAAATAGGGAGCATTTGTGAAAGTGATCCCTATGTGCCTTTAATCCTCTTGCTTTTATTTATTTATTTATTTATTTATTTATTTATTTATATTTTTGGTGGTACCAGGGATTGAACTTGGGACCCTACATTTGCCAGGCAGGCACTTGTTCTACTGTGCTGTCTCCCTGGCCGCAAACTCTCTTGACTTAATCGGATCACTTCTCTTGAGGGCATAAAATATTCCCCACTAAGAACTGTGGAAAGGTAGCAACAGAAAATAATCTAATGTCCTAAAAGACCCAAACAACCACAGTATAAAATAACTATCAACTACAAAAAAACCCTGTAAATTCTTTTAAAGATAAGAACAGCACCAATGTGGGAAACTGTCGTTTTGAGTGAAAACCCCCTAGCATCCCAGGAGCCAACACTTTTGACTATTGACATAGGCTTCTTAATCAAGGCCATTTGAGCGTATGAGCTTCCTGCTAATGGCTCTCTTGCTTAATTAAGACACTTCGCTTAGAAAAGCCTCCTGCCGCAGAGAGAAAAGGAAAACTGGTAAAAATGCTGAGCTCTGTGCACTCCTGTTTGGTCAAAGGCCACTTAGATTAAAACCTGGACCTTCAGCTCACAGCCTGGATATCACTCGCTGGAAATTCTTTAGAAACCACTCATTTGGTAACACAATTTCTTTTTTCTTAGAGTCAGTCCTTTTTATTTTTTCTATTTAGTATTATGCTTATCTTTCTTTTTTTATTTTTTTGAGGGGAGCTTTGGAAGGGGTTCTCCCTTTTTTATTTATTTTATGTTTTTTCTCTTTCTTTTATTTCCTGTGAGTCCTCTCTGTTTATCTTTATTCTTCTTCTCATGTGTGCCTTCCTGTGGCTATTCTCTACCACTATTAATTTTATCTTACCCAAGAGAAGTCCCTACCTCAATTTTCTCTTCTCATAATCCATTAATTAATTTTTCAAATGTTCCTATTTTCACCCACCAATTTCCCATATCATCTACTGTTAGTAGTATAACTACTAATCTTTATGAGTCTTCAGGTAGCTAGTTAACTGCATTGCTACTGTTGAGTATTGTTCTATTGCTAGTACAGGTAAAGTTCTTCCATTTAGTAGATATTTAGTGTGTAGGTTAATAGTAAATCAAAATGTAGTTTGTTTTAGCGTTCATACTATAATTATAGACCTCTTTTTCTGTGATTAAGGGTGGCACTTCATTGGTATTTCAGGTTTGAAAATATCCATCTATATTTGATGCTATAACTGATGCTGATTTTATTACTATAGCCAAGCCTACACAGCTGTTGCTAATTGTTGGTTTTCTTGGAATGCCAATGTCTTGGTTGCCTTGGGTCACTCACAATATATATGGGCCATTTCTCAAAAACTGGGTACTGAGCCAATAGGCTGCAACTTCCCATGTCAAGTAAATGGAAATGGTTGGACTCTGGAACGGGGCAAAGTCCAAGTTAACTACACTAAGAGGTCACTGAAAAGTAGATATTAACTAAAGAGGTCTCCAAACTAGAAACAATGTCTTCAACTGCAAACCTCAAAGCACACACAAAAAAGAAAGAAATATGAACATGCAAGCAAAAACAAAAGAAACAAACAAACAAACAAAAAAACAAAAGAAAACAACAACAACAACAACAAAAAAAAAAAAAAACTCCAAAGGCAAAGGCATCAAAGGGTAGGAAAAGCCAAAAGCCACACAGCCCAATTATTTGAAATGGTATCAGTGTAGGTAACAAAACATATCAATAAGGCATTTGACAAGCTCATAGAAGAGATAAATAATAGTATATGGGAACATAAAGCAAACAGCAAAATCTAGAGAAGACACTAATAAAAAGCAAGAAAAACTAAGCAAAATGATGCAAAAGAAGCACAAGCAGCATAGAAAAAGATTAGAGACCATAAAAATGCTCTCAATATAAATTCAGGAGATTAAAATTCTTGATGGACATAGTGGCACATACCTATAACCTCAGAACTTAGGAGAGGCTGAGGCTGGAGGATTTCTGCAAGTTCCACGCCAGTCTGGGCTACCTAGTAAATTCAAGGCCAGTTTGGACTGCACAGTGAACCCTGCCCAAAAAACAAAAAAATTGATTGGAAGTATGGGTAGCAGAAATAATCAAGATAAAGACAGAATGTAGAATTATAAGACAGGGCTGTTTTTTGTGACTAGTTAAGGAGATATGCCTTACACAAGACTGGCTTCAGCAGACACAATCCTTATGTTTCTACTGTAAATTTGTTCTTTAACTGGCTAAGTGTCTTAGCATCTTTCCCTGAGGGACATAGGAAACAATCTATGCATTTTCCCACTTGGTATGATAAGTGGCAAAGAGTATGTGCATGTGTGCAAATGCGGCAAAAGAGGATTTTTTTTTTTTACCAACCTTATGCCCCATATAATTTTATTTTGTGTATGTTTACCAGAGTATCACAGTGGGTCCAGGATTACTGGACATTGTAAAAGACAAAATAGTACAAGACACTATGAAATACATAAAGGTTAAAATGCAAGCAAAACGTCATATACACCAATAGCCATATTTAAAAATATATTCATTATGATACCTGTCTAACTGAACTGAAATTATTTATAGATCTGTTGTACTTGGCAGGGCTTTCTCATGGTGATTACAGGAATGTAAGACTTACTGAAAAGCAACGGGTCAAAATATAGCCTAAAAATTTATGCCCTTGTGGATGCAAAGACATTATACTTTCAGTGTAGACTTTCATTCTACAGCTCAGCCATCAGGTCATTATTCATTTAGTGATAAGCTGAATGATGTTGTCCTGTAGTGGTGCCTAACAGTTTTTGTTTTGTTTTGTTTTTTGTTTGTTTGTTTGCTTTCTTGCTTGTGGAATCAGGGATTGAACTCAGATAAGCTACATGATATTGTGAACAGACTGGTTGCTCCCATCTCCCAAAATAATCAGAATTTGACAGTTGGTTTACTGGTTTCCAATTGATGTTGCATTTGCTAACTGAGCACAAGTTAACCAGCATAAGAACTTTACACAAGAACAAAGCAGAAATTCCAAGTGATGTGTGGCACTTTTAAAACAAAGAATTGTATAATATAACTTTTGTATTTCAGAAAAATGTAACACTGGGCTCACATATGGAAAAGAAAAAAAGAAAAAAAAAAAAAAAAAAAAAAAAAAAAAAAAAAACTAACTGCTGAAGTCAACATTTCACCATGATGGAAATTTTGATAGGAAAACCTCAAAAATATGGAAGCCTCAGATGGAAACTTTCTACAACAAAACCAAAGGTAGAGTAGGTGTTGCTGATGAGTTGTATAGCACCTATCGTGTCACTTCGTCTTAGTTAATCTTCTCTCGTTGCTGGGACAAACACCTGACACCCAAAATGAGGGAAGGAAAGGTTTATTTAGCTCACAGTTACTGGTGATTTCAGTCCATACTTAGCTTGCTAGCTCCAAGGCAGGGTGGCACATGGCAGAGAGCAACCTTTCACGGAGGTGGTGAAGAACAAGAACACAAAGGGAGAGAGTAGGAGTGGCAGCAGCTCAAGCAGCTAACTGCTCTTCCTTCCTTATATTGAAATGTAAATCAGTTGCCCCAGGGGAGGTGCAGCACCCACATCCACAATAATCAATTACAAATTCCAGAAGCAGCCCCATTATTGCATAAGGCTTTGGGGGGACACCTATACACAAACCATAACACACTCAAAACACAAATCATTAGCCAACATCCTGATGTATGGCATAGTTTGATGGTTATAAAAGAAAATAACAAGTGAAAAATATCACAGACTAATTTCCTTAGTGGATTGGGATTGGAACTCACAAGAGATCATTTACAGCACAGGGAAAACAAAATGTTTCTGCCCAGGGAACTACACAAAAAATTTGTGAAGCACATTGGTGAGCTGACAGGTGAATGGGCAGGAACAGCATCACAAAAACCTACTACAACAATAAGAAAACAAAAAAAAAAAGTCAGTTGTGCCCTACAGAAAAGGACAGGAAAACAGAAGATATGTGCATTCAGAGTAAAGAATACTTGTATGTGGAACATACAGTTGTCATGTATGAAGATATACTTGGATATGACAGTTGAAGCAAAGTTTATTTTTGTGGCAGAGTTCCATTGGTATTTTCATTGTAGCTCATGGGAGAATTTATTTCTGATGTTGGTTTTGTAAGCAAGTATGCAGTTCATAAGAAAATGTTGTTTATCTAAACACAATATATATCAAGAGTTCAATATTTTATTTTATTTATATTTTATATTCCTATTAACTACACATTGTATAATACAATAAGAGCCTCCTGACAAAACAGTAAGACCGCTGAGTTGTCAAGCATGTCCTACAAAAAAAGGCCAGGACAGCAGAAGACGTGTGATGTCAGTGTAAGCAATCCACACGTATGGAATATGCTGCTGTCAAGCACGCAGACTGCTTTAGGTGTCATAATTGCAGTAAAAATCATTTTTTGAAGTATTAATAGTATTTACATTGTAGTTTATATAAGAATTTATTTGTGTTGTTCTCTTTTAGATTTAGTAAACCAGAAACAGTTGATATTGAAAATTTTGATGCTTTTTTATAAATATTCAAAATTTAATACATTTTTGTGTGATTTTTTTGTGTTAATTACTCATTGTTTAATATAACAAAACTCATAATATTAAAATTAATAATTCATCAGTATGAATATTCTAAAGAATAAATGTGGATCTGGTAGACCTTGATGACAAAATTAGATAACATGAAAAATGGATATAACAGCTTCTAGAGATACAAAGAAGACTGAGACTGGTCATAGTAGCACATGCCTATAATCCCAGCTTGGGAGGCTGTAAACAGGTTGGTCACTACAAGTCTGATCTAGTAGCGAGACCCTGAATACCCTGTAGACCCTTTCCTAAAATACAAAAAAAAAAAAAAAAAAATACAAAGAAGACTAAGCTAAGATTGGTTGAAATTAGTAAAAATAAGAACATACACAAATGGCACAAAAAAAACTTTCTTACTGAATAGCAGAAAACGTTGCAAATAAGGGGGAAAATTTTAACATACAGATAATGAGGTATATAGGATGCTAAATAACCACATTCAGAAAATCACCTCACCAGGACAAGTGAGAGTCAAAATTCTGGAAGGCTAATACAAGGACAAAATCTCAAAAGCAGTTTTTAAAAAAGTAATAAATCACCTTTAAAGGAAAACCTACTATAATTACAGCAAATTTTTCAACACAAACTTTAAGGGCCTGCAGAACTTGGAACAAAGAGGCCTAAGCCTTAAGATAGAACAGTCCACGGCCCAGGTTGACTTATCCCACAAAATTGTTTTCCAACATTGTTGGAGAAAGTGATACTTTCATGATAAAAAGCACTTAAAGAGAGACTGGGATTGGTGGTGAGTGCCTGTAATCCCAGCACTTGGGAAGCAGAAAACAGGAGGATCACTATGAGTTTGATCTAGTGTAGGCAAATTTTTAGATAAAAGTAGAACCACAGTTGCTGGGGGATGGGGAATGAAGTTTGAGTGATTAATGATACAGAGTGCTGAATTTTACACTTTTAAATGTGGGGTCAAGAGAACAAATTTTATGTTACATATGCTTCACCATAGTTTTAAAAAGTTAATATTGGAATATTTTCCTGAGTGCATAAATTGTATGGTATGTAAATTATACCTCAATAAAACTTTTTTTTTTTTTTTTTAAGTTTTCCTCTTAAAACAGATCAGGGACAAGTAAGGCTTTGCCCACACACAGAGCCAAATACGTGTGAGCCTGTCTTCCCAAGGATGATATGTAATCTGGGGATTTTCTATTTCTGAGCCATATTTACCTTTTAAAGACATTGCTGAGTTCAGCAAAATTTTTCACATCCATTTGTATTTTGCTTGCTAACTCACTTTCTTATAAAAACAGGCAATCAAGACAACAAAAGCCCCAGGTCCAAGCACTACATGTGTCACCTCAAAGCAAAATGAGACTTGTTTTCACAATTTTTTTTAATAGAAAGAAATATGAGACCTTTTTAGAAATGCTTGAGATGCCCCACAGAAAAACAATTTTCTCCATGAATGAGTTTGTATCTGCCAGGAGATGGTGGAATAAATGCTACCATCAGTGGCCTTGGGGACTTGTGTGGCCTCTGTCCCTAGTGGCACATTTAGTAAACTTCAATAGAAGTCCTCAGGGTGCTTGTAGTTTAGGGTTGCATCTGGAGTCTGGATTTTCAGCCCACAACCTACTGATTTGTAAGAGTGGCTGAGAACTCCTGGTGTGACAGCTTTTGGTTTCTAGATAGATTAAGAAGCTTGACTCTAAACTTAGCAACTCTATGTAGTGACCTTGTACGTCTTAAGTGTAAGTAGAAACCTGTCCTAAATGAACCCTTATAGTAATGCCTTTCACTGTGGTTTGAATGTGGCCCTTCCAAAATCCATGTTAGGAACTTAATCCCCATTGTCACAGGTAATAGTACTTAGAAGCACAGTCTTTGAGAAGTAATTAAGACAAAATAGCCATATGAGAATTCAGCCTCCAGGACAGCATTAGTGGCTTTAAAAGAGGAAGAGTTCCAAACTAGCAGTCAGTGACAGTGTCAGAAAATGTAACAAAGCACCCTCTTTTCCCTAGTCGGTCCTGTGCACATGCCACAAGAGGCTGCTGACTTCATCTCCTCAGTCCTTGAATAACTCTGTTCCTGGCTTCTCTAAGCCTCTTCTGCACTGTTCTTGAACCCACCCCAAGCCTGAGCTTCAAATCCTTGGTGTTCACTCTATTCCCAGGCAGGCTTCCCTGAGAGAGCCATTTCCAGGCTAACATGATGCAGAGCAGGATTATTAAACAGAACTATGCAATGACTTAGATGTAATGATCTCTGATACACCCTAGGGACATTCTTACAGTATTTTAGTAGTGACATCAAGCATCAGGTGCACACCCAACCTTTGGGATGAGTCCTCTAATACCAGGCTGGGGCTGCCTGTGGAAGGGACCTGTCTGATACATGCTCTGAGGGGCATCCTGCCCAACCTGGGCCTAAGCTGCCTTTTTATTTTACTTTTTATTAGTATATGTGTATACTACTGGGCAGGAACAGGTACATGTACACAAATCATCTTAATTCCTTTTTTTATCCCCTTTATGTCCCACTCCCTCCATCTCTTGATCTCATTCCCCTTTAAGAAAGATGGAGCTCTGTACTTCCTATTGTCCATCTTTAATTTGTTCTTTATTTACATGTTGAATTTCTCATAACATAAATCATGTGATAGTTAAGTTTATGTCTCTGACTTATTTCATTTAACATTATGGTCTCAAGATGCATCCACTATCTTATGAATGACTGAAGTTTATCTTTCTACGTGGCTGAATAATATTCTGTTGTGTGTAAAAACTATGTCTTATTTATTCATTCATCAGTTGAAGGACATATAGACTGTTTGCAAGATTTAGCTATAATGAATTGGCTATAAACGTATACATGTATCACTGTGATATGATGTGTTTAATTCTTTCAGGAAGATACCTAGGAGGGGAAAAGCTGGGTCAAAAGAAATTTTTAGTTTCCATTCTTTGAGGACCTCCGTATTGATTTCCAAAGAGACTGTATGAGTCTACATAACAGTCTAGAAGGGTCCCTGTTGCTTCACAGCTTTGCCAGTATCTGTTATTTGATTTTTTTGATGATGACCATTCTTTCTGGGATAAAATGGAACCTTGGTGTTGTTTCAATTTTCATTTTTCTAGTAGCCAGCAATGTTGAGACTTTTTTCACGTATATATTTGCCATTTGTACCCCTGTGAAGTGTACATTTCAGTTGGCCATTGTTTGACTGGGTCTCTTATTTTGGAGGGCTTAGTTTTCTTTGTTCTTCTGTATTCTGAATATTAGTCCTATTTGAGAAGTAATTGGCAAAATTTACTTCCATTCTATTGGTTGTCTTTTCACTCTGTTGTTTTGTATGCTAGCAGTAGCTTTTTATCTGATATTGTTATGGCTGTGTTTACATGCTCCCCCAAAACCTCATGCAGCCATAGATGGGTCTTTTTCTGAGGTGACTCAATCTAGAGTATGTGAGTGATTCATGGGGCAGTGATAGGATTAAGAGTGCTAGGATTGGGCCTGCTGAATAGCTCAGCAGATTAAAGCACCTTCAAGCAGACACAGGGGCTGGGGGTTCAATCCCTGGGCCTGCCATGCCAGCCCTGCCCCCAGGGCACATTGAGACAGCAATTGAGACTGGGTGTGATGGTGCAGGCCTGTAATCCCAGCTCTTGGAAGGCTGCAAACAGGTGGATCACTAGGGTCCAATCTAGTAGTGAAAGCCTGAACACCCTGTAGACCTTTCCCTAAAATACAAAAAGAGTGCTGGGATTAAGGATAGGTGATTACTAACTCAGTCCATTGGTTAGTTTGGCACCGTCTTCATCCCTGTAGTCTACTTACAGTGTAAGGCACAGAAAGAAGCTTGTGGTGGCCCTTGCTTGCTTGCTTTGCTACTTTCTCCCCACCATGACCTTCTGCTTCTGCTCTGTGATGCCCCTCGGCCATGCCATCTGGCCTTGGGACCAGCCAACTGTGCACTGAACCTTTTACCAACTGAAAGCCAGATAGACTTTTCCTTAACTTTGGACACTGAGTATTTTGTCTCAGCAATGAGAAAAGCAACTGACAGTAACTAATGTGTATATGGCTCCTCTTGTTGACTCTCGGTACTATGTCCTGTTTAACTGGGATTTGGTTCAGAAAGTCTTTGTTCATGACTTCAAAATTTTCACCTATTTTGACTTCCAGCAAGCTATTTCTGAATTAATGTTTAGTTCCGTACCCCCCCCCTTTTTTTTTCCAGTATTGGGGATCAAACTCAGGACCTTGTACTTGTCAGGCAGGCACTTAGGCTGCTGAGCTATCTCCCCATCCCTCTGTGATCCATTTTGATTTTAGTTTAGGACATAATGAAAGGTATGATTTTATAGTCAGTCTTCTGCATGTGGGTGGTCAGTTTTCACAACAGCATTTATGAAACAGATTATCTGTCTTCTACTATATGTTCTTAGCCCCTTCATCAAAGATCCAGCACTTAAATGTGGTTTTTGTTTTGTTTTGTTTTGGTTTGGTTTTTTTTTTTTTTGCATCCTAAATTCTGTTCCATTGGTCCTCATGTCTTTTTTGTGCCCATATCAGGCTATTTGCTACATTGTAGCTTTGTAATATAACTTGAAGTCCAAAAATCTGAGGCCTCCTGCTTTACTCTTTTCCTCCAGGATTGTAATTACTACTCTGGGTCTCTTTTGGTTTCATGTAAATTTTAGGATTGTTTTCTTTAGTGCTGTGAGGAATACCATTAATATTTTGATTGAAATTGGATTAAATCTGTATGTCACTTTGGAAATACGTCCAATTTGATTATATTGGTGTTCACCATCCAGAAAGGGAGACCATCTTTCCATTTCCTGGTGTCCCCTCTCATTTCCTTTTACAGAGTTCTGTACTTTTCATTAGAGATGTCCTTTACTTCATTAGGTTAATTCCTAAATATTTAGTTTTACTTGATGTTGTTGTGAATAATACTTTTTCTCTACTTTCTCAGTGGGTTCATTATTAGTGTACGGGGATCACATTGATTTTTGTATGTTGATTTTGTATCTTGCCATTTGGTTATTTATTCCTGGAGTCATTCGATGGCTTTTTGGGGGCTCTTCAATCTAAAGCATCATGTCATCTGTAAATGATGATAATTTGACTTCTTTTCTTTTGATTTTTTTTTTTTTTTTTTTTTTTTGGTAGTACCAGCAATTGAACTCAAGACCTTGCACTTGTCAGACAAGCAGTCATTCCACCGAGCTATCTCTCCCGGCCCCAGCTTCTTCCTTTCTTATCTCAGTTGGTTCTTTTTCATCTGAATTGTTCTTGCTAATGTTTCCAGTACTATGCTAAACAGCAGTGGTGATAGTGGACAATCTTGTGGGTTTTTTTTTTGTTGTTGTTGTTTTTAAGGCAAAGATTTTAAAATTTTCCCATTTTACATGATGTTGGCATTTGTCATAAATGATTTTGAGCTAAGGTCCTTCTGTACCCATTTTCTCAGTGTTTCATTTAATTAGGAATGGATGTTCAATTTTTTCAAAGGCTTCTTCTGCAGCAGTGTAGATGATCAGGAGATTCTTATCTACCTATAAGTGCCATCCAGAGTTTTTGTTTTTTGGGGTCTGGAATATTTCACCGAACCTATATTTTTCAAGGTCCATCCTTGTCTTAGCATGTGTCTGAACTCCATTTGTGTCTGATTTATTTCATTTAACATTATGGCCTTGCAGTATATTCCTTATTATGCTTAAATAATAGCCCACCGAAGAGGAACTATTGACACCCAACGTGTTTTTTTCTGCTACAAGAAATTCTCTTGGTAGCCGGGCGTGGTGGTGCATGCCTGTAATCCCAGCACTCGGGAGGCTGAGGCAGGAGGATCGGTGCGAGTTCGAGACCAGCCTGGGCTACAAAAGTGAGCTCAAGGCCAGCCTGAGCTGCATAGTGAGACCCTGTCTCAAAAAGACAAAAAAGAAGAAAAAAAAAAAAAAAGAAATTCTCTTGGTCTTTGTCCACACCAACTCGATGTCCTATGTTCTAGTTTACTTCTGACACTACCTCAGGTAGCTCAGGCTTTGAGCATGGAAAGCTGAGCCCCAACAGTCTGCTTCTCCATCAGAGTCCCATGTGCGCAGGCCTCAGGGTTTCACTGACTGGCTAGGAAGGCAGACTTCCCACAACAGCCTGGCCTTTGTATGTCAAAGGTGTGGAGGGAAATAGACCAGCTGCGCGAGCTCTGTATAAGCAAGCATGCCTGTTTATTCATTCCCATGGGAGTGGGCTGAGTTCAGAGTAGAAACAGCAGGAAAGGAGGGTAGAACAAAGGATTTAAAGGAGAGAGGAGGATTTGCTGACTTGAAGAATTTGGGGGCAGAGATAGTGCGGGTGTGCTTCTCTGAAGGTGTGGGGCAGATATGTACGGTCACATTTTTCGGGATGGGCAGTGCAGATGGACATGATTCTGTTCTGTGATTTTTCACTGTGCCTGTTGGTAATAGCCTCACCTCCTGGGTGTGGCATTCAGGTTCAGTAACGTGCTAAGACAGCTCAGAAAATTTAGGAAAGTGCTCTTGTTTATAATTTATTATAATACAACTCATCAATAGCCAAAGACTACTAGGACCTGGGGCGAGACACATGGGGAGGAGTCTTCCCTCCTTGGGTGTGTACTCCTTCACCCTACCCCACTCTACCCCCAGCAAGTAGGAAGCCCTCTAACTCATCCTTTTGAAGTTTTAGGAAGGCTCCTTATGAAGCTTCTTGACTGACCACGTTATTGGACTTCAGCGACAGCTCAACCTTCTACTTCTCTACCCTCCCCAAAGGGTGGGCGTGGGGCTGAATATTCCAATCCTATAATCACGGGGTTAGTTCCTCTGGCAACTGGTCCAACCTAGAGGCTGTCCACAAGCTTTCAGCCACTAGTCAGTCAAAACACGCAAAAACATACTTATTCCTTTAGTGTTTTCATGGGATTGGTAAATTGTATCCCAGGATATGAGCAGAGACCAAATGTTTATTATGTCAAAATTTCTGATTGTGTATCATGATTTGCAGATGGACACCTGAGTTGTTTCCACCTTTTGGTTATAGTGTGGATTGCTTCGTAAGTGTCTGGTTTTGGTTTTTAGTAGTTCTCTAGAAATGGAATTCCTGGGTCATAAAGTAATTCTGCAATATTGTGAAGACCCTCCAAACCTTTCCACAGTGACTGAATCATTTTACATTGATGTGTGAGGGAATTCCAGTTTTCCACACCTGCATCAACTCTTATCTCTGCCCTTCCCTTTATACTTATTACAGCCATTGTAATTTAAGTGGCATCTCATTTGACTTTGATTTGCATCTCCCTAATGACTAATAATCATTAGTCATTTTTTCTATGTGTTTATTAGCCATTCATATATCTTCTTTGGAGAAACAGCTACTCAAGTCCTTTGTCCATTTTTAAAACTCAATTATTGGTCTTTCTATTGTTGAGTTGGAGGAGTTTTTCTACCCTCTTATAATATGATTTCCAAATTTTTTTCTCATTCTATAGGGTGTCATTGTACTTTCTTGGTAGCATACTTCTATGATTGGGCAGTTCCTTTCAAAATGGCTCTCTAAACAAAAGTATTCCAGGTGACAAAAGTTTATATCAAAGGTAAAGAAAGAAGTATGAAGAAAAGAACACAAAAAAAGGATAAAGAAAAATATAAAATTCCATCCTGCATCACTACCATAAAAAGCCATGATAGCAGGCCACTCCTGGTGTCTGGTCTTCTTTATGTCATCCACACTGCATGGGAGCCAGAGAGAAGTTCTATCCTGAGAATCATCTGACTCTGCCTTGAGATCTGGAAATTGACAGACCCATCCGTTTCTCTAGTTGGCTTTGCCATGCCCTACCTCCTCCATTTTGATGCATTTTACATAGCACCACCAACTCAGTGAGTTCTCTCAGTACTAACTATCCATCATAGAGTAGCTGATAGGTTCTCAGCACAGAGAGCAACAGGAAGAAGGAAAAAGAGGGGCTTTATTTTCTTTGAGGACACAGGAGAGAATATGGGGAAGGATTAGGAATTGTTTTTCTCTCAATTAGACTGAGGCTTTTGTGGGCTTTTTCTAGGGGTGGAGTTTGGAGGGGATGTTTAGATACACCCGAGGGAGCTGACTGGGGGTCTTCTCTGAGGTGGCGGGAAGGCCAAAAGTAAATTATGTCTTGGGCTGAGTTGGAGAAGGGGGGAGGTGGTCTTGGGAGCATAGGCCTTTGTATTAAGGGCATCGGCCATAGTAGATGACCACTATAATCACTTTAGCAATTTACACTAGGTCCAGAACCTATCAGTAGCTACGAAAGGAAATATCAGATTGCTGAGATTTTACTGATGAATTTTACATATGCCTCAATAGGTAAGAAATCTTGAAAAAGCTTATGGTTTGTGTCTAGTTGTCCCCCCAAATCCTCATACAGTTGTGAGGTGGCTTTTGGAGTTTGTGATTGATTATCATGCATATGGTTGCTGTGCCTGCCCTGGGGCAGATACAATATAAGGAAGGGAGAGGGGCTAGCCAGCTGCCTGAGCTGCTGCCACCCGCTCTGCTCTCCTGCTCTCTTGGTCACTGTGAACACTGCTCTCTGTCCTGGGCCACTCTGCCTTGGAGCCAAGTATAGACTGAAAACTCAACTGACTGTGAGCTACATAAACCTTTCCGTCCTTAATTTTGGGTGTCAGGTATTTTGGCCCAGCAATGACAAGAGAAAAACTGAGACAGAGCTGTTGCCACTTCTTATTATTTATCTGCTACTTGCATAAAGACCTTCGCTGTGCTCCTGCCACCAAAGCCCTACTCTGATGAGAGTGTTCTAACACTGGAATGTGGAGTGCTTTTTGTTTTAATGCATCTTGTCATGGTTGGGGTTCTTGCAAGGAGAACTATACAATACAGGACATATTTTATAACAAATTCCCCAAGAATCATATACAGGAAGGAAATCTGTGAGGTCCTGAGTTCCTCCAGCAATGAGGAAAATTGAGTTCTCATCAGGAAAGCCCATGCAACAAGTTTCTCCATGAGGCTGAGCAGTGCACCATCTTCCCCTCCCGAGACAGGAAGCGATGCTCAAGATAAGGGCCGGCTTCCTCTCTCTGTTACCACTCTTGCTGCTCTTCCCTTTTGCTCGTGCTGTTTTGCTGTCTGTGCCACCATGAACTGATGCCCTCTGCCATGTACCAGTCTGCCCTAGAGCCAGCTGAGTATGGACTGAAACCTCCAGTAACTTTTTAGTTTCTTTGAACCGGGATCTCTTTATTAATTCAGGCTGGCTTTAATTCACTGTGCAGCACAGGCTGGCCTTGAACTTGTAGTAATACTCCTTTCTCAGCCTCCTGAGTGCTAGAATTACAGGATCTTCAAGCCAATGTATATATTTTATAAATATTTGAATATTTGGGTATACACCTGAACAATACCTCTGCAATACCTTTCAGCAAGAAAAACACTGAAGAGTAAAGACCAGACACAATTACTAGCTGCAGTGAAAATATTTCTGAGTTCTGCCTTTAGAGTTCTCTGCATCTGCTCCAAATCCCAGGTGTCAGTTTCATGCACGGATGTAACTGTGGACTTCACCCAGGAAGAGTGGGAGCAGCTAGACCCTTCTCAGAGGATCTTATACAGGGATGTGATGCTGGAGAATTATAGTAACTTGCTTTTAGTGGACATATGGAAGGCTGACGACAGAGTGGAAAGGGAGCAGAGAAATCCAGATGAACAGGCAAGGCAGTTTGGGATCCTCAAGAACCAAACTGCACTTGAGGAAAGAGATAACAACACCTCAACGGTGACCTCCACAGCAAGCCCTGGGCTGTGGTCCAGCGTGAGACAGAATCGGGAGGACCTCCCCACCTCTCATCATCTTCATCTTGAGAGAGGCTTCTGCATTCTCCTTGGCAAACATCTGAATGATGCTAGCAAGCGGTCCGAGTTTGCCATGCAGGAATTTGAAACAAGTTGCATGTTTTTCAGATGTTTTCAAATATTTTTAAAAAATAGTGTAAATTATTTTAATAAGCTGAAGCTAAGTGAAAATTTTTTAGAGGTCATCACTGGGCCATACTCTCCCAGTGTTATTTTGTTTGTCATTTTTTTTTTCACAGCATCTTTGGGATTTTGTCCATATAAACAGTGTTGCTTATTGTGTCAGAGATCGAATTACTCCACGAGTATATTCTCTCAAATTGTTTTCTCATTCTCAGCATTAATAACTTATTCAATAAACCTATAGTTGGAATTACTTAAAACTTTTTTGGTATATACAAAAATAAGGTCAAAAAAATACAAAAAAAAAAAAATATAGGGATCAAAGCTCCTCCAAAGTTCATTGGGAAAGCCAGCGTGACAAGATCGTCCAGCAGAACAGCCCAAGAGAATGAGCAGCTTCCAGCAGCTCCAGCATCTTCTCCAAACAGCATCCTTAACAGCGTTTCGGCACCTTCTCCTGCTCTGCCTATGTGCTGCTGGCAATAATCCTCGGGTGGGCCTCCCACACCCAGCACCACACTAGTTTAATTCAGCTGAGTATAATAAGTTGACCACCAGTTAGAAATCCACTATAAATCCCAAATCTATTCCTCAACCATGAAATGTAAATCTGTTCCTGTCCATTCTTTTTGAGACAGTGTTTTGCTGTACAGTTCAGGCTGGCCTTGAGCTCACTTTATAACCAAGGCTGGCCTTGAATTCAGCTTCCTGGGATTACAGGTTTGCGCTGCCTGGCTTAACCTCTATTCTAATAGGTTCTTATGTTAGTCAACTTTCTGGTATTGTAACACATATCTATGATAAGCAAACTTACCAACAGGAAAACTTATTTTGACCCAAAGTTTTCAGAAGTTTCAGCCCATGGTCACTTTGCCCTAATGGCTTTGCTCTGGTGGTGACATAATACATCACAGCAGGAGCCTGTGGAGAGCAAGTTACACACCTCATGGTGGCCAAAAGCGAAAGAGAAAAAGGAGGAGCTACATCCCAATATTCTTATTTAAGAGCACACCACCCCAATGACCTAAATTCATCCCACTAGAGCCAGTTCTTTAAGGTTTTCCCACCTCCCAGTACTACAGAGGTTGGGAAGCAAGTGTCCATGCAGGGGCTTTTGAGAGACATCTAACACCTACGCTATAGCAGATCCCATGCCAGCCTCAGAGCATCCTGTGGAATGGAGATTTGGCGATATGTTTAAATGATAATTTAAAAAGAATGAAGTGTCTGTAACCTTTGTGTTTGTAATATAGCCGCTTGCCATTGGCACCTTGACTTTCTCTTCCGCCTTGCCCCGCTATTTGTTTTCAGGTTTAATCCTTGCATTACACGCAGTATTTTTATAAATTTATTCTCCATATTCTTCAAAGTGTCTACTCATCTTATGAAGGTGATACAGCTTTAAAAGATGTATTCTTAGCAGGAGAACTCAGAAGAGAAGCCATTGTTCAGTGACTTTCAGTAATGAATCACAAAAGAAGTTTATAATGTAGTTTAACTATTTGAGTTCTGTTGACCAAGAATAAAGTCAACCTAGTCAAGAACAAAGAATATACATTTGTTTGCAGTGAAGTAAGACTGTAAACTGGGAAACACATACCTGACCAGTGTTGAACATGTGCTCTGAGATTTTACAGAATGGTAGCTGTATTTGTAGTTTAAACCACAAGAGGATTGCAAAATTACATCACCTGTTAGGAATTATGAGCTATTTATGTTAAGAAATTGGTTCATACAATCATGATGACTGTGCATATTGGCTGGAGACCCAGCTGAAGAGTCATTATTGCTGTCTGATGCAGAATTTCCTCTTCATCAAGGGAGCCCAGTCTTTTTTTCTCATTTCAGACTTCCAGTGGAGAAAGGAGGCTCACCGCTAGGAGGAGGAGTTGATTTCAAGTTCCACCAATTTGAATGTTAATATCATCCAAATATCCTGCTATGGCATGGATCTTGATGTCCCCCAAATGTCCATATGTTGAAGAGTTGGTCTCCAGCCTGCAGTGACACTGGAAGCTTTGGAAAGAGGGACCTCAAAGCAGGAAACTAGGTCATGGGGTGTGCCTTTCAAGGGGATACTCCTTCCTGTCTCTCTATTTGTTTCCTAGCTGCTATGAGGTGAGCAAGGCCTCTTCCACCACACTCCAGCCAAGATGTACTGTGCCTCCACAGGCCCAAAGCAACAGGGTTAGGGGACCATGGACAGAAAACTTTCCTTCTTTTAAGTTGATCACCTCAAGTATTTTGTCATAGTAAAGGAAAGCTAAATAACAAACACCCTCACAAATATATTTAGAATAATATTTCACCAAATATCTACACACTGTGGCTTAGACAAGGTGGCATAGGAAACTAGCCACCATGAGTCTACCCCTCAACCTGGCAGCATATACATCTCCTTAATTTATGCTTAACTTCCCAATAATGACCAGGTCATTTTTTTTTTTTTTTTTTTTTTTGTGGGATTGGGGTTCAAACTCACAATCTTGTACTTGCCAGTCAGGCACTTGTGCCAGAGAGCTAGCTCTCCAGCCCCAACCAGGTCCTTCTTTCACCTAATACAAGTACCCAAAATAAAATAAAAAACTGTTTTCCAAAATCCAAAATCCTTGGATGATGTTTACTCTTCTCTTTGATAACTCATGACTTCAGTATTGTGTTAAAAGTTTAATATTTAAATGCTATAAAGTTAATATGTCCTATGTTACATGATAAGAGAATGAAATGACACAAAACATATATGTATATACATATATATATATATAGTAACATATTTGTAAAGACATAAATATTCATGACTATTACAATCTTAGTTTTATAACTGTAACAGGCTTACAGCTGATACCTATAGCCACATTCTTCCCATTCTGTATTTCCTTTGCCCTATTCCCTTTAGCTAATGATTTTCCCCTACAGGGTGACCCAAATCTTCATTCCTGAAAGGTTTGGGCCATTACTAGTCTTGCCTGAGTTGTGTTATATTTTTCCATTGACTATGATCACAGGGCAAAGCAACAGTATGAGATGCCCTAAGGATTTTCCCTTACCCTAGATACACTCTCTTACTTTGGTTGTGGAACAGTAGACCAAATTCCCCTTGGTAGTCAGGATCAATCTCTCCAGCCAGCACAGTGACTCCCTTTTTTACTTATTGATTCAAGAGTATGAGGAGCCCAAAGTGGTCAAACGGTATGTTTAACTTCCAGTTCAATGGAGGCATGATTGTATCTCCTGTGAAAGTGTTCCTCCCTCTGGACTAGGACTTCTAGGTCAGCAGCACATAAAGTCTCAGAAACAATAAGCTAAAATTTTTCAGATGGGTGACTATAGGTAATGAGGAGGGTGTCATTCTGTTGCCATCTATTGCTTCCTGGTCTCAGGGATCTTGGTCATAGGGAAAAGAGCACCATATGTTGGATGCTAATTCCAAGTACATTGGCCACCTGGAGAAGCTTGATCATGCACTGTGAAGTACTGAATTCTAGGCAGCACAACAACTGAGTTTTCCAAAAGCTTTCAACAATTCCATCTAGCCAACTGTATCAGGATGATGGGAGACATCTGAGTGCCAGATGTTACACTTCGTTTGCTAGAAGAAATGCTGTGTGGAATAAATATCATGATGCTGGTTGTCTTAGTTACTCTTCTCTCATTGCTGGGACAAATAGCCAACATGCAAGCTTAGGGAAGGAAAGGTTTATTTAGCTCACAGTTACTGGAGATTTCATAGTTTAAAGCAGCCTGAATTGCATAGCAAGACCTCGAGACATTGCCATGCACACTACAGGGTCTGGAAGATGGGCTGGGGTGCCACTGTGTTCAGGATGATCTACTGCATCCCTCCAAGAGAGGCTATCAGGCAAAGGGAAGGATAGGGGAGGTACATGCTGTCAGTTTAACAGTCGGGACCTCACTGGCCCCACCCCTTAAGCCCCGCCCTGGTTTTCTGGCCCCACCCCTTGAGCTGAGTGCTTGACAGCTTCATGATTTACATAAGGTTTTGGGAGGATAACTAGACACAAACCATAATAATGATTAAGGCATTGAGTAGATCTGGATGGTACTTTTGGCAGAAGTATTATATAGAGAGAAGATAAATTTGTATGTAGAGATTTATCTATTACAAAACACTGCTACTTCCCTGAGGGAAGGTGTGCTATATAATGTACATGCACTAGATTGCTGCAGAAGAGTGACATATTGGGGCCTCAGTGACGGTCTGTGCCACTGGCAGATTAGGTGCTCAACTGTGGCCAATACCAGGAAATATAACCTGCATAACCTCCACCCCTGCCACCATGGGTGCTTTCTTCATGACCCCACTGGGGTGTGTGGAGATGAGGGTGACTGATAATCACAGAATCATCCAGAGCACCCATCATTAAAGTCCTCCTCTGTAGCACACTTTGATGAGCATCCACAGGGCACACCTACATCTTCATGCTTTTATCCATTCAGAGAGTTCTCTCTACCTGCTTCTCCCTCATGGTACCTTGTTTCCAAAGTCCCAGTCATGTTCCATCCAAGTCTCAGCCTAAGAACGGATATATAATGCAAACTGGTTCTTTCATTTCTCCTTCCTAGTAAGATGACCGGTCCGGTATAGTGCTCACTGTGAACCATCACAGGGATCTTATTCAAGTGAGCTTTACATCACTGAAGTATCTGCCACAGGACTGAGTTACATATCACACTATGCAGTAATAAGTAGCTGCGTAGGGCTCCCTGGCTTTCTGCCCATTCAGTAAGCAGTATCAAGGCCTAGTTCATTAAGGACCTAGAGTACTGAATTCTTCCCAGAAGAAATTACTACTACTATATGTAGTGGCCAGAATAGAACAAATATCAGCCATATCTAAAATGCACATAAAAAAGTAAAAAATTCTTAAAGTAACACAACTATTTTTGACAGTGTTTTTGTTGGGCATGCAGACATCATGAACATAGTAATCAAACTGTGATTACAAATACATACAGAAAAAAAAGTTTTGACTAAATTTTGTTGAATTTGAAAAACTACAAATGGAAATAAGGGAAGTGCTAGAAAACAAAGGTGTCTACTATGTCATATTGTTTGCATTTGCTTTTTAAAATGTCATGTATGGAAATGAGGAAAATGGTGGAACCATGATCAGCAGCAGAATACAACCTCTCTGCAAGCTGGAATCCAGACGCCTGGAAAATAACATCTTGACTAAGAGAAAAAAGGTAGATCTCCAGAAATCAGGAAGGCACTGACACAGGAAAACATTAAGCTATAGAAAAGTTCAAGAAATGGACCACAATTAAAGTGTCTGCAAGCAGGCACAGGGGTCAGGGTTTTGGTCCCTGGGCCTCCTGCACCAGCTCCAGCCCCGGGGCACTCTGAGATAGCAATTGAGACTGGGCATGGTGGTGCACACCTGTAATCCCAGTTCTTGGGAGGCTGTGACTAGGTGGATCACTATGAGTCCAATCTAGTAGTGAGACCCTGACCATCCTCTAGACCAGCGGTTCTCAACCTGTGGGTTGTGACCCCGGTGGGGGTCGAATGACCAAAACACAGGAGTCACGTAAAGCCATTGGAAAATACATAATGCATAGCAGATATTTACATTCTGAATCATAACTGTAGCAAAATTACAGTTTTGAAGTAGCCACCAAAGTTATTTTTTGGTTTGGGGGTCACCACAACATGAGGAACTGTATTGTGGGGTCACAGCATTAGAAAGGTTGAGAACCACTGCTGTAGACCCTTCCCTGAAAAAAATTACAAAAAAAGAAAGGAGAGAAGGAAGGAAGGAAGGAAGGAAGGAAGGTAGGGAGGGAGGGAGGGAGGAAGGAAGGAAAATAGAAGAAAAGAAAGGAAGGAAGGAAGGAAGGCGGGAGGGAGGGAGGGAAGGAAGGAAGGAAGGAAGGAAGGAAGGAAGGAAGGAAGGAAGGAAGGAAGGAAAGGGCCACAGTGCAAGAGAAAAGAATAAAACAGTTTGGAAGCTCCCAGATGATCCTGCGTCAGCAGACACAAGATAAGCCTCCAGGGCCAGGAGCTCTGTGGACTTGGCTCTGGTGTTGGTCCCAGGAGGAGCCCACAGCTGTTGTGAACTGTGAAAGCAAGGTGTGGTTTCATTCCAAGGTGACTCTTTCTATGTAGCAAGCAACAGCTGGACAGGGAATCAAGGGCAGCACCTGCCATGTTGCCAGAGTGTTTAATCTAGTGCCTTTGCAGGAAGAGGGCTGATTATTTAAGACTGAGACTCAAAACAATTGCAAAACAACTCCCACAGTGACAGGTGAGAGACAGCCGCAGGAAACAGATGAGTATAGAGAGTGGGGCTAGACATAGAGCATCTGAGAAATTTAAGCTTAGGCTAAGAAGGACACAAGCCCCAACCACCATGGTAAGGAGCCAGGCCAGGCAGGATTTCAGAGAGGGCGGCATTGGAAAGTGCTGGCATTAAGTCTGTCTGCCTGCTCCAGGCCCTACCCTGTGGTCTATGTGCAGCAGAAACTAGTGATTTCATTGCTTTCCCTAGCTAACGATGTGAGCAAGAACACATCTCAGCTTGGATGGCTGCTGCAGCCTGGGGTCAAGGGAGGCTTTAGAAATACTGGGGTACCTCACAAACCTAAGACCATAAAGCAAAGCAGAAGAAACCATGGCTTCCTGGATTACAAAATTGTAAATCCTGAAAGGAACCACTCATTCAAAAATATAGACAAATATTCAAGGCTAGCCTGGACTATATAGTGAAACTCTAATATATATCTATTTCTTTATTCTTTTTTATGGCCTGTTGAGCCTGCCTTGGGGGTGGGGCTGGCACAGCATGTGGTACTGGGGATCAAACTGTAGTCCCTGTGGTTGCCTAAGCAGGCACTTTAGAACACTGAGCCATCTCACTGGTGCTATATCTATCTATTTCTATCTCTATATATATGATATATGTCATCTATCTATCTATCTATCATCTATCTATTTGCCATCTCATTAGTCTTTCTCTTTTATTCTTTCTTTACCAATGTTTTTTATTAGAGGGGCCCCAAAAAAGAAAAGATGAATTTCACTTTCCTTTTTCTCAGCTCTTGGGAAGCTGTAAAACTGGCAGATCGCTACTAGTTCTATCTAGTAGTGAGATCCCAAACACCCTGTAGACCCTTCCTAAAATACAGAAAGAAAGAAAGAAAGAGGAAAGAAAGAAAGAAAGAAAGAAAGAAACGAAGGAAGGAAGAAAGAAAGATTTTTTTCAAAAATTTTTTTCCGGGGCCCGGCAGGATGGCTCAGTGATCTGAAGCACCTGTTTAGGAAAGCTTGGGTGGCTGCAGGGACCGCGGTTTGATTCCCGGCACCACATGCTGCACCAGCCCTGTCCTGAGGGCAGGCTGAGCCGGCCATAAAAATAAATAAACAAACAAACAAAAGTTCTGAAACAAGAAAAAAATAAAATAAGATAGAATAATTTCTTCCGTATTCTTACCTTCCCCCCATCATTGTTAGAGTAACCATTAAGTTTTATTAATCTTTACAGTGTTAGTTAATTCTGTTATTACTGTTGAATTCTTTTCTATTTGTGGTGGAGGAATGGTTGTCACATTTAATAGATATTTACTATATGCCAATATTTGATTTGTCTGGTGTTTGTACTATGATTAAAGATCTCTTTTCTATGGTTAAGGATAGTATATTATTGGTTCTTTTGGTATATCAGTATCCAATTTGTATTGAGTGGTATTGTTGAGGATTTACTTACTATTGATAGGATTACATAATTAATGCTATTAACCGGTTTTCTCTGTGCATGAATATCAAGTCACTGACAATACTGAAACCCATTCCCAGAGAACTGAGTGTTGGGCCAAATACACTCATTCTCTTTTTCCAAATTAACAGAGGTGATCACATCTTGGGACAGAGGCAAATGCCAATAATCATCCATGGCTAGAATGCATCACTGAAAAGCAGACAGTAGCTAAAGAGTTATCCATACCAGTAACAAAGTCTTCCCACTGTAAGCATCTACAGACCTCAGCACATAACAAAAAACAGAAACATGAAAAGAAACACAAGATGCCACCAAGAACTCCCAACTCCCTCCAAGTTGATCTATGGGGCATTGAGGGAGAGGAAAACAAATGTCATACAGCTCAAGTATTTGAAGGGATAACAAAAGAGGTTTAAAAACAGGTCAACAAAGTGCTCTGTGAACTCAAAGAAGATATAGTCAAACAGATAATAGATGTAATGAACAAAAAAGTCAGAGAATTTACATAAGACACTAAAGCAAAGATTAACAATACGATAAGAAATATGAAATATGCTAGTTTAGCAAAGAATTAAGAGCCCACCAAAAGAATTGAAATAGAAATCCAGGAAATTATGGGCAGCAGAAGCCACCAGTGTGTGAAGACTGTCAGAACTACAAGAGGTGGCTATTGCCAAAGATAAGTTATTCAGTTATCTTGAAATAACAAGGAAACATGAAAACGAGGTCCAACAGCTGCTAGATGATTCAAAATGATTAAAATTAATTGACATTAATAAAAAATCAGAGGAGAGCATAAATAGCATAAAAATCTGTTTACAGAAATAGCAGAAACCTTTCCAACTATAAGGGAAGAATTAAATATACAGATAAGTTAGGCATATTGTGGTGGTTGATACATTGTGTCAACTTTGAGGGGTTGGAAGTTTGGCTATATCAACTCAAGGACTTCACACTCTAGGGCATGGGAGCCCCTTCCTGGGGTGTGGAGGACCCTCCCTAGGGTCCTCAGCACAAAAAGCATGTATAAAGGGGTGAGGAAGGATTCTGTGCATTGCTTCCTCAAAGGAGCTCAGTCTTCATAGCCGTGTCACTTCCTTGGAAGAGCTCTGGTCTTTTCATAGTCAGCATGGAAGGAAAGGAGAGAAGCTGGATAGACAATGCAGCTGCTGCTCCTTCCTCTGCTCTTCAGTTTTCCACCACCATAAACTGCTGCCTTCTGCCTTGTGCCATCCTGCCTTGGAGCCAGCCAAGTATGGACTGAAACCTTCACTACTGTGAGCTGAATAAACCTTTCCTTCCTTCCTTTTGGGTGTCAGGTATTTTGTCCCAGCACTGAGTAAAACGTAGCTGAGATACATATGTAACCCTTAAAAGCTGTCATAGAGAAACAACAAACTACTTTTAAAGGTCAACCCATTAGAATTACAGAATATTCTCCACACAAATCTTAAAGGTAAAGAGAACTTGGTGCAAAGTACTTCAAGACAGCAAAGAAAAATCATCCAACTCAGACTTACATGCATTCTTTATTTTTTTAATTCATTATTATTATTATTATTATTATTATTTTTTTTTTATTTTTTTGGAACTGGGGATTGAACTCAGGCCCTTCCGCTTGCCAGGGAAGTGCTTATTCTACTGAGCTATCTCCCCAGCTCCCACATGCGTTCTTTAGAACCAAGTAGGATTCATCCCAGAATGCATGCATGATTCAACATATTCAAATCAATAAATGTAATACATCACATAAACAGAAGCAAAAACAAAAATGTGTTCATCTCAGTTTAGCTAGAATCTTTTTTTTTTTTACAAAATCCAACATCTACTCATGATAAAAAAAAAAAAAAAAAATCACCTTGAAGAAAATAGGTGTAGAAAGATCTTATCTCAACCTGACAAAAGCTATCATGACAAACTAACAGTTAACAACCTATTAAGTGGGGAAAAACTGAAAGCTTTTCCTCTAAACTCAGGAATAAGACAAAGATACTTGCTATAACCACTCCTATTGAATATAGTTCTCAAAACATTGGCCAAAGCAATAATGTAAGAGAAAGAAATAAAATGGATATGTACAAGGAAAGAAAAAGTCAAGTTATCATTATTTGGAAATAATATGATCCTCTAGACAGAAAATTCAAAAAACTCCACCAAAAGACTCCTAGAATTAATAACCAAATCCAGTAGCACAGCAGGATACAAAGTCAACACATAAAAATCAATATTTTTCCTATATACTAATAATAAACTCATTGAGAGGGAAATTAGGAAAATAGTACCATTCACAATTGCTTTAAGTAAAATTAAACACTTAAAAATCAACTTCAGGCCAGGGAGATAGCTCAGTAGCATAAGTGCTTGCCTGACAAAGCACAAGGCCCCAAGTTCAATCCCTGGTGTTGAAAAAAAAGAATCAATTTCCTTGAGAATGTAAAAAACTTTTAGAATAAAAATTACAGTATTCTAAAATGCCAAATCAAAGAGGATATCAGAAAATGAAATGATATTCCCTGCTCTTGGTGAGTCAAAACCAATACAGTTAAACTAGCCATATTTCCAAAACTGATGTAAAGATTTACTATAATCCCAGTCAGAATACCAGTAGCATTTCTCACAGAACTAGAGAAAACAAGCCTAAAATTCACAGGATCCAGAAAGTACCCAAAAGAGAAAAGGCAATTCTGTGTAGCAAGAGCAAAGCAGGAAACATCACAACCCCAGACTTTAAGTTGTACCACAAAGCTGTAGTGATAAAAAACACCATGGCACTGATGAAAACTAAAACAAATAGACAAACAAAAAGCAGACATAAAGAACCATGGAAAGTGATTGCCTGGCAAGTACAAGGCCCTGAGTTCAATCCCCAGTACCACAAGCAAACAAACAAACAAACAACAACAAAAAAGCCAGCAAAAACCCAATGAAATAGAACAGAGCAACGATGGTAGACCTTTAGAGGAGTGCCTAAACCACAAACCCAAACACACTTATTTATCGCACAGCACAAATACTGCAATTAACCCAAATACTGAGGTTTTAGTTTAGAAAAAACAACTCATATATTCAAATCTTTTGTCTCAAAAGAAAAGCAAATAACATATTTCCATGGGCTCATCACTACTGGAACAGAGAAAGCAGAAACAATTCCAGGCATATGCAGCTATCTGACCTTTGACAAAACATGCACTAAAGGAAATACAGCCTCTTTAATAAGTGGTGTTGAGAAAGCTGACTACCTTCATGCAGCAGATTGAACCTAGACCCACATTTCTCACCATGCACTAAACTAAAATTATAATGGATCAAAAATCTAAGGGTTAAGACAGAATCACTTAAGGGTAAACTAGGTAAAACTCAAAGATATAGGTGTATATAGACAAAGACTTTTTGAACAGAACCTTGATTACACAGAAAATCATACCAAATATCAACAAATGGATCATATCAAATTAAAAAGGTTCTGTACAGAAAATAAAACAACCAACAGCATAAAGAGACAACTTACAAAATGGGTGGGGTGGGCAGGAATTGCTGTTATTCCTCAGAGAATAAAGATCTAGAATCTACTTTTTAAAAAAAACTCAAAAAACTTAGATCCTCTCCCCATAATAAAAGATTCATGGCCAATAAATACATGAAAAAAATGTTCAGTATTGTTAGCCACTGGAAAATGCAAATTAAAGCACAGATTCCATCTTACACCAGAAAGAATGGTTATTATTAAGAAATAAAGTAATATCAAATGTTGGTAAGATACTGGGGAAAAGGAACTATATACACTGTTGATAGGCATAAAACTAGTACAATCATTATGGAAATCATTATGGAGATTCCTCAAAAAAATAAAACTGGATATTCCATTCAGCCCAGCCATTCTCTTTCTAGGCATCTTCTCAGAAGAGTTAAAGCCATCACATTATAATAATGTGTTACAATTTACAGTTTGCTAAATCTTGGAAGCAGTCTATATGTACACCACCAACAGATAAAGAAAATGTGATATTTACATACAATAGGGACCAAGGCTGATGCAGCATGAGAAAGCTGACGAGAGAAGAGAAATTCAGAACCTGTGAGTCCCAGGGACCAGACAGGAAGAGTATTCCATGTACACAAAGAAGAATCATGAAGCTCCAGGAGGCTAGCATGCCTTTGGCCCCTGATAACTAGATCCATATGAGCAAAAGATAGGACTATGGCATTGTTCTGAAGAGGCATGGATCCATTTGCCCATGTCCTCTGGATTCTGCTGCCTCATCACTGACAAGTGTGGGGAACAGGAACAAGGAGGGTTTCCAAAAGAGCTTACCCAAGGAGTGGCAGCTCAATCGTTTCCCCCAAATCTTTCTGTTGTGTCTCTTGTACTGATACTCTTTTCCACTTATGCCCTATCCATACTGTTTCATCTAAATTCTCGAAATTAGCTTTTCAACATAGATATCATTTTGGATTTCTCATCCACAAGATATTTCTGCTTGTACAAATTGCTACTATATCAGGTAGTGAATATACTAACAGAATTTATGATTTGCTTTCCCTCACAAAAAGTGGCCCTTCCTCCATCTCAATTTCTTCAAGTGATAGAACTGTGACTTCATTCCTTCAGTTTAGAACCCATGCAACTAGTTTAAATTTATGCCTCATCTTTACCATTGATTTGGAATCCTGAATCTCTCAGTCCACCCAGGTATCCAGTCCTGCTGACCTTCCTATAAAATCTCTGTTTCCCACCAACCTTGACACAATTTCGTTAACTTCAGACCCAGACCAATGAATTAGCTCTCTAGCTGAGAGATTCCCATCTCTCTTGACTTTAATCTACACCTTGTATCTCCATATCACTTTCCTGCTCTATCTTCCCTAAAGTGCTATTATTGTGGAATCATTTCCTTGACTAAGTATCTCAAGCATTTCATTACTGCAAAAGCAATCTTGACACAGTACTATAAATGCCCTCCACAGTCTTGCCCTTATTTCCCAAACATCTCCAGTGGGCACACATTGGCTCTTCAGTTTGGCCCCTCTTTGTCCATTATAGACACATGTCCATGACCTGTCCTTATGATTTGGTCAAGTTCTTCCATGACCTCAAATGTCCTGCCCTTGAATTTCTTTCTACTCATCTCTCAAAGTGCTAAGTCTTGTTGATTACTTGTTTTGTTCATAAGGATCCTCTGAGAAGCAACTCTCAGATGGTAGGGCACATAGGAAGATTATGCAGAGGAATACCTATGAGAGAAATGAAGAGCATAAGAAGGCTAGATGAGCCCACACATGTGACCCTAAGGAAAGGAGGCAGGCAGGAAGGCTGGATAGAAACATCTTATGTCACTCTTTGTTTCGTTATTAGCTCAGAGCAGCTGATAGATACCACTGCATTGAAACAGACACTGCTCTGGATTTGAGCATAGTAGTTGGGCCCTTGTCATTGAAACGCCTGCGGCTGGAGTCTACAAAGTACATTATCATGGTCACCACGCCTGGACCAACTGCCTTCGCCACACCTGGATTTCTTCATTCTGAGTTTCTGCTGAAAGTAGAATTAATCCTGTGGCAGAAGATGTCCCCTGCCACCAGTGTATTTCAGTTTGTTAGTTGTCCAGTTAATAGTTCCAGTTCCAGTTCCTGTTACTTTTGTTTCTAGAAACAGCTGGCCATTGTGATGCATAGCTGGTCACTATGAGACATATTGTAAGAACCAGTCAGAGACAGCAAAGTACTCTACCACTGTACCTCCCCTTCACAGACCATAGAAACCTCCCTCCCTGAGCCTTTGGCACCTGATATTTTTATAAGGATTGATTCCGTGTCAGTACTTGTCCAATATCAAATAAAACTGCTTTCAAATTCTGGGCTTCCTTTTTGAGTTTCTATTTGCCATAGTAATGCCATTTCATCCGAATCTTAATTATTTTTATCTCAAAACATTTGAATCAGGTACCAACTTGTCTCCTAAAATTTCTTGAATCAGGTACTATGTTTTATATTTCTTTGGTACACGTTTACCACCTGGAATATCAAATATATATGGTCTCTGATTTATGCACTTAATGCAACTTTGCAATGTGAAAGTGATATGCATGGCTAAATGTGCTCGCAAACATCTATAATCCCAGCACTCAGGAGGTTGAGGCAAAAGGATCACTGTGAGTTTGAGGCTAGCTTGGGCTACAAAGTGAGTTCAAGCCCGCCTCAAATATATGGCAAAACCCTGTATCAAAAATATAAATAAATAATAAAAATGTAATATGCATGTCTTAGTTACTTTTTTACTTGTTGCTGGGACAAATACCTGACACTCAAAATGAAGAAAAGGTTTATTTAGCTCACAGTTTGTGGAGGTTTCGGTTCATACTCCACTGGCTCTGTTTTTTTGATGGCAGAAAACAATGAAGAGCAAAGGAGGAGTCGCAATTGTGGCATCCAGCAAGCCTCTCTCTTCCTTTTATGCCGGTGGTGTGAAGATCAGAGCTTCTCCAGAGTAGCACGGATGTGAAGCTCAAACTCCTCCAAAGACCAGGACTTCTCCAAGGCAGCGTGGAAGGGCAGGGCAACTATAAAGTCTTCCTCAACTCCTTTTATATAATTTTTGTGCTGAGTCACTCCGGGGTGGCCCATCTGGCCCCAGGGTGGAACCAATCACACTCAAGGGTGGGACCAATCATGTCCTAGGGCAGGCCCTCCATATCCTGCAGGACAGGGAGCCAATCCAGCCAACCTTCCTCAAGTTGACACAATGTATCAACTACTACAATGCATCCAATGGAAACTACAAAGTTTGCATTAGAATACTTTCTTGGGCCAGTGATATGTACTCTGACCCTCCCTCACAATGTTGGGCAGCGGCAGTGACTGACCACAGCTCTCCATCACCATTGTGATGATCAGGAGTAATGACTAACACGCTGGTGTTTTGCATTGCCACTGCTATTTGAGTGTTGTGTTTTGCATTTTCACATTCTATCTTATCTACAGAAATCCTATGTGCCTCCTATATTCACTTTGCCATTCTGTTTTTTACTTTCAGTATAGTATTCAACATTACATGAGAGAGTCAACACCTTATAGGTTTAGTGTTAGATGATTTTTCCCAAGTGCAGGCCAGTATAGCACATATGGCAAACAAGTTCACAAAGATAAGTGTATTGTGTTCATTCTCTACTAGGATATCCACCTTGGAATGATTTTATTAAGATGTAAACACATTGGAGCCAGGCGTGGTGGCGCACGCCTGTAATCCCAGCACTCAGGAGGCTGAGGCAGGAGGATTGGTGCGACTTTGAGACCAGCCTGGGCTACAAAAGTGAGCTCAAGGCTAGCCTCAACTGCATAGTGAAACCCTGTCTCAAAAAGACAAAAAAAAAAAAAAAAAAAAAAAGATGTAAATACATTGGATATCATTGTTACAGAGACAGGTGTTTAGCAAACTTAAATTCAGAGTCAAGAATTTATTCACTATGAGAAGTCTGTGATTAATAGAGATTAGAAAGACCTGTTCTACCATATTTAGTGAAAGATTTGCCACAGATCAATAATAGCATGAGGACAAATAATATTAACTATAGTCCTTTTGGTAATGAGGGGATTCAAAAATAGGTAAATTTCATTGTGCAAATTATAAATCAACTACAAATAAAAATGGAGAGAGAAGACTGAGGATATAGCTCAGTGGCATAACGCCTGCCTGGCAAGCACAAGTTCCTGAGTTCAATTCCTGGTATGCAAAAGGGTGGCCAGGGAAGAGAAAAAAGAAACTCGGTGAAAGAATTGTTGATTCACTACACTGGACACAAATTAAAAAATAATCCAGTCACGATTTTATTATTAAAGGAAGCTATCAAACTGCTGAAATTACCAGGTGTGTTTCATTGTATAGCAAGATGCACAAAAGAACAATTCTATGGCAGTTTCAAAATGTGGCAGCCAGGCTGGCTGTAGGAAAGGAATCTGAATTCTAAGTTTACTTTTTTTTACAGAAAAACAAACAAACAAACATGTTTTTTAAGTATTATTTTGAACAAGCTAGTTAGAAGAATGTTGAAAATTTCTCGGGAAATAAGAACAGTAGTTTCTATTCTAACCAGGCCCATAGAGTTCCATTAGCTTTCTGTACTTACAACAATGATACAGCATACTCTGTATATTTTCTGGGTGTTCTGCATGATGTTCCTACTCCCTTGTGCAGTCCCAGCATGTTAGAGCAAAGGCTGAGACTCGGAGGTTGTCTGTATACTCAAGAATAGGATTTAGAACTTGAGATTTCACTTCATTAAGATTGCTTCAGGTGGGGCCTGGCAGGATGCTTCAGTGGTCTAAAGCGCCTGCTTAGGAAAGCCTGGGTGGCTGCAGGGACCACAGTTCGATCCCCAGCACCACATGCTGCGCCAGCCCTGCCCTCAGGGCAGGCTGAGCTGGCCATAAAAATAAGTAAATAAACAAACAAAGTTCTGAAACAAGAAAAAAAAATAATAATAAAATAAAATAAAATTTTAAAAAGATTGCTTCAGGTAAAGCTTATTGATTTTTTTCTTGCCTGTTGCTAAGATTTAGTCATTCATTAATGACATTTTAATACACAGTTTAATCCAACAATTCCTGAAACTTAAGAGGCTTATTTGAAACATTTTCATCAAGGTTGCTACATTGGTTTCTTTAATACTTTAACATCAAGAGTCATTCACCTTATGCATTACTTAATTGAATTTGCCATTGTTTGACAAAAATTTTTACACAGATATTCATGACTTGTATTGCCTATAATTTTATTTTACTGTAATTTTTCTGGCTTTGGCATCAGGATAAGGCTAATATTATAAAACAACTTGGGAATTTTTTTTCCTTGACCTTTTATATTTGTAAAGCATTTGTGTTGGATTGGAAGAATTTCTTCTTTAGCTTCATGGTACACTTCATCTTCATAAATTCAATTTCTTTGATGGAATAAGGCCATTCAAATCCTTCATTTTATTTGTCACATTTCTTAAGAGTCATGTTTTTAAAGTTATTTATGGATTTAATCTAAAATTCTAATTAACAATAATGATATAAGTGTCAGTATTGTAATATTGCCTTATCATCCTGTAAATGTTGATAGGGTGCACAGTAGCTCATCTTTCATTCTTATTAATGATAGCTATTGCTTTCTCTATTTTTAAAAAAAAATTGTGGCTGGCTCAGCCTGCCCTGAGGGTGGGGCTGGCTCAGTGTGTGGTTCCAGGGATTAAACCACAGTCCCTGTGGTTGCCCCAGCTTGCCTAAGCAGGTGCTTTAGACAGCTGAGCCATCTCACAGGCTCTGTTTTCTCTATTTTTATGGGTTTTGCTAGAGATTCATCAATTCTCTGTGGTTTGTTGCTTTATAGTTCCTTTATTTTTTCTACCCTGGTCATTTTCTTCCTTTAGCATACTTTGGATTTAATTTGCTGTCCTGTCCAGCTTCTGAAGGTAGAAACATAGGTTACTTCTTATAACCTTCTCTTCTTTCAAATTATAAATGATAAAACTCTATTTTTCCTCTATTGTTTTAGCAGTACCTTAAACATTTTCACATCCTGCATCTTCACTACAAATTGATTTTTTTTGACCAGGGATTGATCTCAGGACCTTGCACTTCTCAGGCAGGTGCTTAAGCCCCTAAACTATCTCCCTGGCCTGAAATATTTTATAACTATTCTTGTAGTTTTTTCTTTCTTCATGGTTTATTTAGAAACTTATTATTTGCTTTCCAAATATTTGGGATTATTTTCAGATATTTTATTCTTACTGGTTTCTAATTGAATCCTATCTTTGTTATTTATTATGTATTTATTTACTGAGAATTGAACTCAAGATCTTGTGCTTGCCAGATAGGCCCTCATTCCACTGCTCTATTTCCCTGGACCTTTAATCCCATTTTAATCAGAACATATTCCATTAAGATTTCAACTGTTTAGGGGCTGGGGCAATAGCTCCATGGCACAAGCGCCTGCTTGGCAAGTGCAAGGTCATGAGTTTGAATCCTGGTCCCGCCAAAAAACAAAGCAAAAACAAACAAAAAAGATTTCAACTGTTCAACTTTTGAGCCATTTTATCATAAGATATATAATCCATCTTTTTTTGGGGGGGGGGGAAGATGTATATTTAGAATTAGCCAGCTGGACTCAGTTTAGATGATTCCAATTTTGTTGGGAACATCCAATGCATCATAATCAGGAGCCAGTCGAACATATGCCTTCTCTCCATCAGGCCTGATTAGGGTATTGACCTTGGCAACATCGATGTCATAGAGCTTCTTTACAGCTTGCTTGATTTGGTGCTGATTGGCTTTGACATCCACAATGAACACAAGTGTGTGTTGTCCTCAATCTTCTTCATGGCTGACTCTGTGGTCAGGGGGAACTTGATGATGGCATAGTGATCAAGCTTGTTTCTCCTGGGGGCACTCTTCCGAGGGTATTTGGGCTGCCTCCAGAGCCGCAGGGTCTTGGGACGGCGGAAGGTGGGTGATGTTCTTACCTTCTTCTTTCTGTGGCTAAGGATGCCTTTCAGCATGGCCTTTTTGGCCTTCAAAGCTTTTGCTTTGGCTTCAGCTTTGGGAGGGGCAGGAGCTTCCTTCTTTGCCTTCGGCACCATCTTGGTAAAAAGATATAATCCATCTTGATGAATGTCTCATGAAAATATTCTTGAAAATATTTCTTAGAAAAACATGATATTGTTCCAGGAGTATAGCTGGAAACTGGTACTATTCTTTTTAAATGTTTATTAGTTCAGGTGGTAGTGGTAGTTTTTACAGATAGTGTGGTATCTTCTATATCTGTACAAGTTTTCTGTTTACTATGTTTTACTAGAAGTCATTTAAAGTCTTCAGCTTGGCTGGGGTGATAGCTCAGCAGTCTAAGCAACTGTCTGGCAAGGACAAGAACTGGGGTGCAATCCCTGGTACTTTATGCCATGCCAGCTCACCCTGGGCACTCAGCCAGCCAACAAAACCAGGCATGGTGGTACATACCTGTAATCCCAGCACTGGGAGACAGGAGGTTCACTATAAATCCAAGCTGCATAGCAAGACCTTGTACCAAATAAATAAATAAATAAATATATATATATATATATATATATATATATATATATATTTTTTTTAAGTCTCCAGCTATTATTATGGACTTATCTATATTCTTCTTTAATTCTGACAGATTATGTTTTTTGAAGTTCTGTTTTCAGGCATGTGTATACTTAGGATTGTTACATTATCCTGAAGAATGATGTAAAATGTAATGTTGTAAGAATGGTGTCACCAACCCTATTAACACCCCTATTCTTAAAGTTTATTGTCTTACATTAAAATAGCCACATCAGATGCTTTGTGTCCGTCATTTTGTGTTAAATCTTTTCCCTTTCCTTGTTCTATCTTCCTGTCTCTGTCTTTATACTAAAAGCATCTGTTTTCTAGGTAAAATATATTTAGATACTTTTGTCAGCAGTTTAACAATCTCTGGCTTTTAATGTTTAATCCATCTATAGTATTGCAATCTTTATGTGATTGGGTTGTAGTTTACTATTTCATGACATGTTTTCTGGCTTTGTTTCCCATGTATTCCTGTCCTGCATTCTTTTCAGATAATCAAATTTTTCTTAATATTCTTTTTAAAGCCCTTAATTCTATCCTTAGTGAGTATACTAGGCCTTACAATATGCATCTTTTTAAAATTAATATTGTGCCATTTGATACAAAATGTAAGATTCTTACAGCAGTGAAATCACATTTACCCTATCTTTTGTGTCACTCTTATCACATTCATCTATGCAACAAGAAAACCCTGGATATCAAGTCATCATTGTACAACAAAGCTGTTTCTCAAAGGAACTATTGATTTTTTATCTTCACATTTTGATCTTTTGAGTTCATCCTTTCCTTCCCTTCCAAGAATTCACACTTCCATCTGGTATTATTTACTTTTAGGCTAAAGAACTGTGCTTATGCTGGGCATGGTGATGCATGTCTGTAGTCCTCGCACCCTGCAGAGGTGGAGCAGGAGGGTGAAAAGTTTGAGCCCAGCCTAGACGACTTAGTGAGACCTTGTCTTGGAATAAAAGGTTTGGGTATGTATCCCGGTGTAAAGCTTGAGGCCAATACTTCAGCCCCCCAAAACCAGCATTTCTTCTAACATAGAACTGCTTATGTTGAATAGCACGGGTTTTATTTTGTAATCTTCACTTTCATTTTCAGTTTTGGCTTCAGTTTATTTTCTCAGTCTTTATAATTTTGTATCACCCTGAGGTCAGTTTCTATTAACTGTGCCAGTTTTCTTGATTATAGGCCACAGATGCTGATTTCTCCACAGGTGTATAATTTTTACATACCTTCCACATTGTGGGTGATATTTTATATTGCATGTGGGGTATGTCATCTTTTATTAAAGGCTGTGGAGGGCTGTTTCAGCAGCAATCTTTTCAGTCTTGTCAGGTATATTATTCTTCCTTAAGTTGGTTCTGTTTGGTTCTGAACTTAAGCACAGGGTATATCCTTCATGGCAGAATATAGCCTTTCTTCCCAGCCATGACATTTCTGGGGTCCTCACTGCATGCCCATGGATGCTCAGGAAGGCATCCTCACTCTGGGTGTGGCACAGCACCCACTTCTGCCCCGGATATCATGGCTGTGTCTCAGCAGTTGGCCAGGCCTGTTCAGTCACGTCCTACACAGAGATGCCTGCCTGCCACTAGGAAGCCAAAGACTTCCAGGTTGCTCCTCTGTTGTTCCTGTTCTGTGCTCTGCAGTGCTCTGCCTGCCACCTTCACCCCTCACTAGAGCTTCTGCCTGCTCAGTTCAGGAAGACCAGTGTTCCTCTGTGCCCAGCCTCCTTTGCAGTAGCAGAGAAGCCCTCATGTATGAGGGCCAAGAATTTGAGAGCCATCGGTCACAACCCACTCTGCTGGTTCTTACTCACCACTTGCCCAGTTTTGCAATTGCCTTTGGCAAAACAGCCAGGCCTACATCAGTTAACTGCCCTGGTCAGAACTGGAATCATGAGTGGAGACAAGTCTTTATAGTACCAAAGGTTACCAGGGTGGTTAGGTCTTTGAAATATAAACCCAAACGAATGTCTCTAGTTTCTGAACTGTACTAGTCATTGACTTACCAAGATGTTTGCCATTTTACACATGATGTATCTCATTACATTATACTTTCTCTTCAATTTGTGCAAACATTTTCTTCTGAAAAAATTCAACATACAGGAGCCACAGAGGTAGCTCAGTGGTCTAAGTGCCTGCCTAGGCAAATGCAAGGACCCAGGTTCCATGCCTGGTACTGGATGCCGTGCCAGCTCCACCCCAGGTGCACCAAGCCAGTGCCCAAGATCAGGCATGGTAGCATACACCTGTAATCCCAGAGCTGGGGAGGCTGAAACAGGAGGATCACTGTGAATCAGAGCTGCATAGTGAGAACCTGTACCAAATAAATAAAATTAAAAGAAAAAAATTCAAAATACATATGCACAAGGATAGAGGTTAAGGAACCCATATTTCCATCACTTTGCTTTAACAGCTGACACTAATAATCTTGAAATACAAGATTATTATAAACCTTCCCCACCCCAACTCCCACCCCTAGAATATTTTCAGGCAAGTCTCAAACATCATATTAATCTATGAGAAATATTTTTAAAGACAAAGTTTCTTTAAAAAAAAAAAAAAGACAAGGCCCAGCCAGATAGATAACTCAGCAGATTAAAGCGCCTGCTTCGGCAGATGCAGGGGCTAGGGATTTTTTCCTCAGGCCTTCTTTCATCTTTGCAGTGTAATGGTGATTTTCACAAACCTGCCTCACCTTCTGGATGATGAGAGACAGGAAGTGACCCACATAATTATTAGATTCTCCACTGTACCATCAGTAACCAGCCCAGTCCCTAGCATAGCACCTAGCTTATATAGGTTAAAAGTGATTACTGAGTAAATAGACATGGGTCTGAAGTTTTGAGTGAGAAAACTTTCAGATAAGCAGTTACCCCTATAGCTACTAATTTCAAAACCCAAATTTTCTGAGGCCTGACATGATTCCACACATTCTGAGTTTCCACAAGACTGCCTCTCATGCTGCCAAATGACCTTCAGGCTGAATGAAGAAATTATATATGAAATGTAAATGAATTCACCTTTACATTTTGGTTCTATGCTCAAGACACCTCTTTATATACATACAAATATTTCCAAATCCAAGACACTTCTCATCCCAATCATTTTTGATGAAGGATATTGAACCTGTATTAGCAAAGATACCAGTAAGTTTCTTTTTTTTTTTTTTTTTTTTTTTGGATAAGTGATACAACTAAAAGAACCTTACCCTTATACATTCCAATTTACATTTTTCACAGAAAATCTACACATGTCGATGACAATAGACTGTTGGCTACTACCAGCTGCACGTGACTTCCACCAGTACTGATGTATGGCAGGCTATCTGTGGTCCCTGACAATACTACAGACGAACTGTACTGTTACATAGTTTCTGAGAATAATCTCAGTAATGCTAACATATTTCAAAGACTTCCAATAATGAACTACTAATTCTAAAACACATACAAGAACATACTGTTCCATAAAGCTCATCAAAGGGTCTAGAGAAACACTGAACATTGTAGAGCAGGCCCTGACAAGACCTTTCAGATGGTAGTCAGTGTAAAGACAAGTAGATAGCATCATGTATGTCCTCTTAAAAACAACTCGGGATGGGGATCCAAAGACTGCAGTGGGTTGTTACAAAGAAACAAGACATGTTAAGTGCATGTGCCCCATCCTTAAAATGAATACAAGCATGTACTAATGCACAGTAGTTAAAACAATGAGGATATTCTTTAAGTGACATTGCCATTTGATACATAAAATACAAAGAGAAGTCCTAAGAAAATCCAGCACAAACAAATCCAACAAGCCACTGAGGAGACTTGCATTAGAGAAGAAATAATTATAGCCAAGGCCTTGAGGAGACACTGCATTAGTAGACACCTGGGAAACACCCTTGTCTTTTGTGTTTCTTGAATGCTACTCCGGAGATGAGAGGTGATGGGCACTAAAGACATAACACCCTAATTTGGAAATACCCTGTGGTTGCAAGGGTACAGCTTAGCATGGCAGGCAGAGCTAGGGAGTGGAGCCAGATAGACCTGACACATACCATTGGGTCCTCTGAGCCAGTTTCCTCACTTGTAACTGTGACAACTCTGTCTCTGCATGGTTTTTTGGGGACCTGAGTATAAAGGTTGGGGCACAACATTTGGCATGCCCTTGATGTTCACCATATGACCCCTGTGGGTCTCCTCCTGCCCTTGGAGTTACAGCCCCATTTGCCCATTTCAGTATGGCTTAGGCTTTGGGTTAAACTGACAGACATGACCAGCCCTACCTCCTCACTAACAAGGAGTGGTCAGCCTATGCCATAGACCTGAAGCCTCCAACCAAAGTCAGCTCAAATCCTACCGTTGGTCTATGGGGTGTCAGCAAGGGTCCTTGGGTTGACATTCTATTCCCACATGGCTAAGTCTCATTTCTCTCGCCTATGAATAGGCATAATAATGTCCGCCCCGTAGGTGTCACAAATTGCCAGGAGATAGTTGCAGGTACACCTCTGTACCTCCTGGGGTGCATCAAAAATAATAGTCTGGATTCATGGGCTACTAGCCCTTCCTTCTCTCCTGGCCACCCATGTCACCTGCCCCCAGCCAACAGCCATTACCACACCAAACAGTGTTGAGAGTGGTAACTGGAAAGGGCAAGACCCTCCCAGGGTGTGTGCTCCCAAAGATGACAGGGTTCCTGCCCTGCATTTCACCACTCTGGTTGTAGTACTGTCTCTCACCCAGAGATTGGCTCAAATCCACCCAGTCCTGGGGCACTGGGGTGGCCTAGGGATTGCCACCAGTGTTGAAGCTACAGTAAACAGTCTCTGGCCTCAAGGAGGCAACTCTGATGGAGTAATCAGAGGGGAGGGGGTGCCCGTGTGGGTGGACTCTGCCAGGCGTTGCTGGTGTCTGTGGCTGATCTTCCTGGATTGTTGGTCTACGGAGCTTTTAAAGTACTGCCAGCCCCCGGTGTTTACTGCTCTTTCTTTCGAAAAGATCACAATGTCTACACTAATGCTGACATTAATGGGAAGTTCCGACCCCACACTACCCAAGAAGTAAATTCCGAGCTGGTTTACACAAATATGAATCCTTCATATGGTCTGCGCTGCAGCCCTAGGGGGTCCGTACCCAGGGCGCCCTGCTAGAGCAGGGTAAGGACCCAGCAGGAGGGCATTTGTGCAGCAGCAGCAGACCAACTGGTGACATAGGGTCATCCTGGCAGTTCAGCAACCGCCCATTGGAGGAGGGCAGGACTGAAGTCAGGGAATCATCTGGAAGGTTAGCAGAGGCTAGGATTTTATTAAGAATAGGCCCGCCCCATCCCCCCAGGTCTTAGCCTCCCCGAGTGGACCCTCTGTTCTTGGGGTCAGCGGCGGTTCTCTAGTGCGGGAGCAGAGGGGAGAAATGCAGACGGGGGTGTGGGGCGGGGAGCCGTGAGCCATTGCCCCGGCCTCGAGGAGCCAGAGACCCAGAGGCAAGAGTCGGAGAGCCGGGTGCCCCATCACCGGAGGAGGAGCGCGCCGCGGGCGCGCGCGGAAGCCTTGCGGAGCTCCGAGCCGGGGACCTCTCGGCCTCCGGGCAGCGCCGGGAGGAGGCCGGGCCTGGTGCCACCTAGCCGCGCGCGCCTCCGCTGTGCGGACCTCGTGGGCCCGCGCTCTGAGTCTCAGCCTTCTGCCCTGCAGGTCAGCCAGGGACCTTTGCCTTTGTCTCACGAGTGCAAGCACAGACTGCAGGGCCCAGGGCCTCGCCTAGTCGGGACCACTCTTGGTCCTAAGGGGACAGTTACGCGCAGATATGTGCGCCGCATCGCCCCTCGTGGAAGACTCTGTGTGGCCTCTTTTGCTCCTCGTCTCTCTGACAGGTTCGAGAACTGAAACTGCTTTGCCTCCCGGCTACAGCTTGGTGGCTAAGGGCCCTGGCTGACCCGGGCAGGCTGTAAGGAGTCAGAGCACCGCAGAAACTCAGCCCCTCACCAGGCTGACAGTTCACCACATTTCGCAGTTCCCCACCGTAAGCCTTGTTTTCGGGAAGGAAGTTCAAACAAAGGCTAAGTTTAGTGTAACAAAATGTTTAACTGGGGGGAAAAAAGGGCAACGAAAGAGGATAGACAGCTACAGTGAGGTGGTAGGGTGCTTCAGAGCTGAAAGCCTGACGCTCCTTGTCCCTGGTCCTTTTACCAGGTCTGGTGTCTTTCTCATCTCTCGGATGGGCACTGTCCACATCTGAACTGTTCCCTTGGCTGTCTTTAACCCTCTGCCAGGTCTTCTGGCCATTCAGTTTCTTCCTGTCCCTTAGTAATGAGTAAGTGAAAGGGAAGACCTATTAGGCAGGCAGCTTATTTACTGATTAAGTAAAGGGCTATGTGTACTGGTGTGTATCTGGTGTAGTACTATACTGACAATAAGGTGAGGATAGACACACACGTTTATATGTGCAGGTGCATGTGTGTGTGCACATGTCTTACAGTCCGTAGGTGGCTGTCTCTTACAGTCCTCACCTTCTGTCAGGTGAGTGAGATGAGCTGGTTTTCCTGGTAATCGTGTTTGCCTGGTGCCTCTTCCAAGTCTAGTTAGCTTTTTCCTCCTCTGTCTGATTACCCTAACTGCAGTCTACCTGTGAGGACAGAAACTGCTTTTGGTAGTAGAGGCAGAACCTAGTTTTTAGTAAGTTTTTCCACAGTATGAGTAAAGCTCCCTGAGGCCTTTATCCTATCTTTCCCCTATCTAAAAGGCCACCTGTTTCTACATAAGGATAGAAAATTGAACTTTAAACTGTCATAGGATTTCAGTTCTAATACCTTAATTGAATAGCAGCTATTGTATTAGTAACAGGAAGAGTTTATATAGTAAACTATTGAATAAGGAGGAAAGGACACTGGTCATCCTATGCATACACTTTTTTTCTAAGTTGTAAGGTTTATGTAGAAGAAAGAAAAGAAAGGAAGAGAAGAAAAGAAACTATAATCAGTCCTTTCACTTAAGTGGTCCTTGCAGATCGCTGAGTGGAGCCTCTTCGGTGAAATTTATTGTTCTCAATTCTTTATACTTTGTTTTCAAAACAAAAAAAAATCAATCACTCATAACAAGAAGAAACAAATGAAGCATGATCCTTCATTGTCAGATTATGGGATCTAAGCCTGTTTGGGTTCAATTACTGTCAATGTTAACAGTTTGTCTTTGTCTCAATGATAGTAAAGAGACAGTGGAAATACTGTACACCAAATTTAGCACACATTTTTTACATCTTTGTTTCTCTCCAAGTCTCTTTAAAATGACCAGAGTTAATTCTTAGTGTATAGATCCCGAGGGTGGAGATCAGAGAGGAGATAGTAGCAGACAAGACAGATGGACACTTTCTAGGAAAGGAGAGGCAAATGCTGGCTCCCTTCACAGCCCCGTGAAGCTGCAGCTCACTGCCTGCACAGGAAGTCAGCCTGCACTCATAGCAGAGCCCTGTGAGGAGGGGACCTCTGAGGCAGAGGCTGAGTAAGGCAGAGCTGGAGACCAGGAGGAAGTCTATTTGGGGACCTGCAAGATCTGGCCATGGGTAGGAAACTGCTATACTCTTTTGAGGGAGATGGTAATAGATTCTCTGGTGTGGTTGAACTTGAGAGACTCTGGCTTTGTGGCCCCCAAATACAGCTGAACAGAGTCCAACAGTCCTGAAAACTAGGGCTAAAATGAATGGATCCTAAACAGTGAGAAGCTCTGTTCTCAGTGGGAGGCTGGTCCCCACAGCCCTTTGGGAGGAAGTCCCCTGCCCAAGTCCTCTGCTGTACACAATCCTGTCAACCTTTATTATGCTATTCATATACATTAAGTCAATTAAAACTTTGAAAAATTCTTTTTAAAAGACAAAACAAGCTGAAAAAATCAGAGGAAAAGTTTAAGGGCAGAAAAAAAAATACTCTGCCCAAACCTCCTGCTATAATTAATATCCTCAGAAATTAAAGGATGTAACTTTCATGAAACAAGAAAGAATGGTTATGAAAAATGGAACACTGAGGCAGCAGGTTACAATTCTAATAAATTAAAGGTATGACAGCGGAAATGCATAAAATAAACAGAACAATGGCATTTCAGACATGCCAGAGCAAGACATATAAGGAGTGTTCCTTTGGAAACCATCATAAGTTGTGAAGATAGACTGTTCTGTCCTTTGGAAGGCAGCTATGCTCACCACTATACCACCAATGCAGTGTTCTGTCCTTCAGGAACTGTGGAATCTGATGTGAATTGATAGCAACTAGGGCACAGATACATGAAGCAAAGCAAGCTGAATTTCAATAAAAGAATGTGAGTATTTAGATGTTGAATATCTGTGAAAGATTCATGTGTTATAGTTCTGGCCTCTCAAGAGGTACTTTTGTAAGCTGGTGGGGCTTTCAGGAGATAGAGATTCCACTAAAGGAATTGTAGGAACCTGGTCCATTTTTCTCCTCTGCTTCCTGGTTCATGATGCAAGCAATCTTCCTCTAACAGAAACTCCCCATCACTACCATCCATCTGATACATCCATCAGTGGTCAAAACAATGGCTCATAGACTGGAATGTCCAAAATCATAAGCCAAAATAAATATTTTCTCTTACAATTATTTTAGGTGTTTTTGTAGAGTAATGCCAAGCCAATGCTGATTGAATTATGATACTGTGGATTACAAAGCAGCTAGATGAATGGCGGCCTTCTTAGCCTGTCTGAGAACCATCTCATTTCCCAGCAGTGAGGCTGTGGTGTTCTAGAGGTGCAACTTGTTGGTGCCAGGGGTGTGATACAGTGGTGTGGAACTCTGCACCAGCAGAAAGTAAAGGTTAAAGCAATATCCTAGATGTTTGCTTAGCCTTGGAGGAGCTGCCCAGCTCAGAGTCAAGCCACAGTAAGAGGAGGAGTTTTTACCTTTCTATCTTGACTCCAGGCATCTAAAGAAATCTCTTCAGTCACTACTGGCCGTACATAGAAATTAACTCAGAAAGAATCAAAGATCTGATCACAGGACCTAAAATTTGAAGTTCTCAGAAGAAAACAAGGAAAAGATTCATCACATTGGATTTTGGAAATGGATAAGACACCAAAAACATAGGCAACAAAAATAAAAGTTGTATTTCATAAGAACTCTAAACTTTTGTACATTAAAGGACGCTACCAAGAGTGGGAAAAAAGCAATGCACACATGGGAGGAAATATTTGCAACTCATTTATCTGTTAAAAGTTTAATAACCAGAATAGTTTTTAAAATCCCTTACAACTCAACAAAATTGGTTTTATTTTATTTTTTTAAACACTTTTTAAAAAAATTTTATTTATTTATTTTTCTTGTTTCAGAACTGTTGTTTATTCATTCTTTTTTTTGGGGGGGGGGAACTAGGGTTCGAACTCACGACCTTGCACTTGCCCAGCAGGCACTTGTGCCTCGGAGCTATCTCTCCAGCCCCTTATTCATTCATTTTTATGGCCTGCTCAGCCCACCCCAAGGGCAGGGCTGGCGCAGCATGTGGTGCCGGGGATCGAACTGCGGTCCCTGAAGCCGCTCAAGCTTCCCCAAGCAGGCGCTTTAGACCACTGAGCCATCCCGCCGGGCCCCCAAAACTGGTTTTAAAATGTTCAAAGTCATGAGTAAAACCTTCTCCAAAAGTGATATATAAGTGACCGATAAGTACACGAAAAGTTGAATGCTTCATTAGGGAAATGCAACTCAAACCCATAATGAGGCACAGCTTCATGATTACTAGTATGGCTGTGACTGTGAGGTAATGGCTAGTAACAAGTTGTGAAGACAGCGGGACCCAACGCATTGCTTCTACAGATGTAAAATGCAATGTGGTGGATGCTAGAGGAAGGGACCTCCCATCCAAGTGCAGGTGTCAATCAAACAGTTGAGCTGCCAAAGCAAGAGAGGCAAAAAGTCCCATGCTGGAGGACCAGGTACAGAGTGTCTGCCTAAAGCTGAGGCTGAAGCAGAATACAGGGTCAAGAGGAGAGAGAGTGATCACCCGCTGTGGTGCACTAACACAGGGATGGTTGAAAGTTGGAAAGGAATAAAAAACACTGATTAAAAAAAACCTAAAACTCCTTTCTGAGCTAGACGCACACCTGTAATCCCAGCCCTCGGGAGGCTGAGGCAGGAGGATGGATGTGAGTTCAAGACCAGCCTGGGCTACAAAAGTGAGCTCAAGGCCAGCCTGAACTGCATAGCAAGACCTTGTCTCAAAAAGACAAAAAAAAAAAAAAAAAAAAAAAATTAAAACTCCCTTCTGCTTCCTGAGTCAGATCACAAGGCATAACTGCTGCCATGGTGAGGCCATGGTGTATGGAAAGGAATGGCAACAATACCGGAAGTCAAACGCTGCTCACCTACAAATCAGGTTTGCTCAGGCCTACAGCCTGACAGAATAAGGGACACACCATTTCTGAGTGTAAATTCTTCTTACCTTAAATCTCTACTATTCTACACACAATATCCTATGTTCAATAAAAAATTATGACATACACAAGAACAAAGGAGGAAATACCCTGTGCATTAAGGAATAAAGTTGTCAGCAGAATCAGACTCAGAGATGAACTAGATAATGTAACTGTCAGAGACATAGACTTTAAATATAAAACTATGCCAGTGTGACATAAGCCTACAATCTCAGTACACAGAGCCAGAGTCAAGAGGACAGCAGTGAGTTCAAGGCCAGCCTGAGCTGCTTAGCAAGATTCTGTTTCAAATAACCAAAACTAAGTAACATAAAACGATATTGATTTGTTGAAAGATATACTAGGAAAAAATGATAGCATTTTGGAAGAGAAGAGAAACTCCAGTAGAGCAGTAGAAACTATACAGAAGAATCTAAAGTTCAGTATATAATGGGCCATGGCTCTAAAGAAAACAATTCTTACACTTACAGCAAGCATGAAGTTATTCAGAGGTGTTGGGCCCATTACAATCTGTGACTAAAGGGTGTATGGTCTAGATTTATCACAAATTTACCAAAGCAGGAACTCTACATAGTGTTTCTGTTTCTGCCTACAAGTCATAAAACTTGGTGCTATAGCACCCTTGTTAACTGTATGTGGCTAGCAGAATAAAAAGCACTGAAGCCTACCACACCAGGGGACAAATGCTTGGGCAAGAAAAATCACACATCTCCTATTCACAAGAATGCCTAAGCCTTTGGTGAACAGAAAACTAAACGGTTAAACATCTGATAAGAACTAAGCCCCTGACTAGGACACATCCAACACATCCTGTAAGAGCACTGAGAATTAACAGTGTAGTGACATCAAAAACCTGTGGAACAGGAAGCAATTAAGACCTAGTGTCAGAGCAGATTCAGAGTAAAAACACAAATCATTTTCATGAAACCATATTTTAAGTACCAGAAAAGGCTCAAATGGAGAGATAAAAAATATAATATCAAGTTAAAGAATTCATTTAACAGATGAATAATCAAATTGAACACAAGCTGAGAAAAGAAGTCCTTGACCTCGGTGCACAGTAAACTGATGGCATTACATATCTCAACAGCCTCGCTACAATCTGGAAGATAATGGTTACTTGTCTTCAACCTGCAGTCAAGATAGAATGCAGAGATACTTTGAGTGTCTGTGGCTGAATTAGGAAAAAAAAAAGCCAGCAAGCAAATAAATATGAACATTTTTTTATTATTCCAAGAAAAAATGTTAATGTTATATTAAAAGTCAAATATAATAAAAGTGGTGTAGCTACAAGCAAGGAAGACGAAGGGTGGATGGACGCCACCACAAGCTGGGAGAGGCAAATATGGAGTCTTCTCAGAGGGATCCCCATGCCACTGGGGAGGAGGATCCCCTTGACCTCATGCTTCTAGCCTCCAGGACTATAGAAAAATTAATATAGGTTACTTTAAGTCCCTTGGTTTGTTTGCTACAGCCATCCTAGCAAGCTCATATACTTGCTCTTCTCCCCTCTGAATATTTCCTCTTATCAGTTTGCCAAAACATCCCTGGTGATGACCTGTTCATAAGACTGACTCATAGTAACTCCTGAGGTCCCCTTGCCTGTGCCATTGCTCTGTCAGGCACCAGAGACTGCTGAAAATCCTGTGCTGTAGGATTTTATACCTACAGCTCTTATACCAGCTGGGCCCTGCAGACGTAAGGAGGGCTTTTCCCAAGGTCCTACCCCAAGACTCTAACTCAAGAGTCTGTTCAGATAATGCTCCTGTTCCTCCAGGGCTCTGATGTCCCTGAAGGCTGTGTCTCCAACCTCTACCCAGCTTGGTAGCCAACAACCCCATCTGTTTCATCTGACCTTTAATTAAACTGTTCTCTAATCAAACAGGACTCTTCCTGGAGCTGAGTCAGCAAGATCCAAAGCTAAATGTAATATAGTGCGAAGTTTTCCAAATACTTTGTATTCCTTTATTGAAAGTTTCACTTTTTAGCTACTCTCATAGCAGTGAACTGATCTAGAGAGCTAGACAGTCCACCGGCCTAAGCAGCCATATACATAGCCAGCCGTCCAACTAGCTGCCTCCTAAGCTGACCTTCTTGCCTGCACTCGATCTCACCTGCCCCTGTCAGCCACCCACTGGCACAGTCACATCTTGATCTTGTCATCATGTAGACCTGTCCTGCCTCCACATCTCCCTGTCAGGCCTCAGAGCCTTTCCTGGCAGCAACCTCCTGGACCACACCCGCCCACACAGGCCCACACCCCTGAAACTGCTCTTCTCTCCTCCAGCAGGCTGCTCCTCAGCCTTGCCCTGGTCTCCCGCTCTCCGTCTCCTCTCTTCGGAGTGAGCATCTGCTTCCCTTCTCTCTCAGAACTGAGCACCACTGGATAAAGATGCTCCAAGTTCACCATAATTATATTTAAATTATAGTAGTAGCTTTAGCGCTAAAGTTGACTTTGGAATTCAAGTGATTTCTGTTATTCACAGGACATATTTTTTAGGTACATGATCAACACTATAAGCAAGTGAAAAAATCATATACATAAGATAAAGAATTGTTAATTACTAATATGTGGTGTAATCAAAATACAATAAACGTTTTAAGGTATTCTAGTAAAAGATATTGCTGTCAATTAATCCCTCTCACTTCAAACACACTCAGTGCATCATTCTGACCACTTTGGGGAGAGTTCTGGAAGTCCTCTTACAAGGTGTGATGAGAAGTACTACCGCTTAGCACCATCTCCAGAAAGGCAGGAATTACAGTGCGTCCTCATCCAGCTCATTAGTGAGATGCATTCTGTAGTTTCTGGCTCATCCCCCAAATCAAAATGACTATGATAGGTAAATGGTGCTGAACTGATTCAGGATCATGAGGCAGCCATGGCTGCACAACTAAAGACACTCATGAAAGAGCATCCAGAACAACTTCAGAAGCAGCAAGAGTGACGGGATGCATGTGTTCAAAGCAAGGGAGAAGAGTTTGAAGGGGATTAATGGCAATTACAGTCTTTCACCGTAATAATTTTAAAAATGTAAACATTCACTGTCCTTTGCAATCATACCTCATATCTCTCAAGAAGGACTTTTACTGCAAAGTGACTGAGTAGTGGTCAGCAGGGAAGCTTCATGGACTTGGTGGGGTCCCTACTCCCATAACCAACCTCCAAGGACCATGCAAAGGAATGGCAGTTCCAGAGCATGGAAGATATGCAAGGAAGCAGGGCAAGAGGGGATTCTCCCAGGGCAGAGCAGCACATACCAAAGACCATGACTATCCAGAAGAAAACTTTAGAGGAAACAGATCTACGAGAAGAAACCACAGCAACGACACACCAAGGTTAAATCAGGCGCTTATTTTTTCAAACAACGAAACATTGTCTTCTAATCAAAACAAATAAAAGCAGAACTCTGATTAAAAGTGAGTCCAGGGGTCTGGAAGCCCATTTTCTCAACCAAGAATTCTAGATGTGATTCCATAGCCTCTTTGTAGAACCATAAAGTGAGAGTTGGAAAGCCACTGGCTTAAGAAATCCAGGCTCTCCTCACCTAATTATCATTGACAACTGCCACAACTGGTCAACAACTCTGAATGCTTATTAAAATATTTGTACTAAACTACCTGAATGTGAGTGTAGTATTATAATATCTAGTAAAACATTGGATCTGGCATGATTTTCCTTTGTGGTTTTTTTTTTTTTCTCCAATTCTTTTATTGTTTAAATTTAACAATGGTTATATTACATATTTTCATCATCGGATCAGTTTAGATTAATACATATAGGTATATAAGATTGATCAAACAACTAAACATTGGCCTTTCTAAATCCACATTACTTTTTTTTTTTCTTTTCCCCCTTTTTTTCTTTGAAAGTTGACATATTGCATAT